>JASDQU010264287.1:0-15477 GCA_032191745.1 Picea mariana | reverse complement strand
TGACGTCACATGCCTTTACCTCTTGTTTTGCATACAACGTTGTGACTTTTGTCAATTATTGTGATAGACTTTGAGTTATTGATTGCATCTCTAAGCCTATTTGACAAAACGTTTTACTCATTGTTTGTCATTGACCTAAATATTGAAGCTTGACGTCACATCATTGCAGCAAAAAATAGTATAGGTGACGCTGCATTGTATTGTATATGAGCTGATTTGACATGCTTATTGCATTAATGATATGATACATGGTTTAATTGCAAACATTGAATGCCATTACCTCTCATGCTTTGTTGAAAAAGTGATACAAGTTATTTATCTTTGCTCAGCAATCATTGACTTCGTCAACAATTGCATTTGATCATTAGGTTATATATATATGATAAAGATAGTCATTGATTTCATGAAGTACTAACCCACTGCAAGCATATATTCTAGTTGTATTTGTCTTGTCTCGCAAACAGGTGCATTGTCAGTGGATTTCTCTCATTGGCTATCTCATTTGGGCAGCAATTTGTGAAAGGGAACCTTTTGACTTGGTCTTTTATCCTTAGCCCTTCATTAACCCAGATTGCCTTAGGGACGTCTCCCTTGGACTAGCCCTCCTAAATAGAAAGAGCCCCCCATCGAGGTGACAGTGGGTGGGGAAGCTCCTGTTACGCTGGTTTCAAGCCCTGACTCAAGCTCTTTGGACCTTTCCTACAAACCGTGCGATAACAGAGCCAATAGACGCCTTTGTTGATTGGTCAAGTCTAATATAAGTAAGAGATGATTCTCCATTGTAGAATCATATCTTCCTTGTGTGTTTGGAAATTACAACAAATACATCTAGTTGGAAAAGGTGCGCACCTCTCTTGGGCGCTAGTCTTCTAGGGCTTAAGCACCCTCTTGTGTGCTAAGTCATTCTTGGTGGTGAAAGGTCTTTCTCTTGAAGAATATAGCAAATGATTTGGCTGGGTTTTCTTCCCTTGTTGAGAAGGGTTTCCCAGTATATTTCTTGTGTTCTTATGCATGGTGTTTATTCTTGTGATCTTGGTTGCTGCAACATTCTTGCTTATGGTTAAGACATGATAAAATGAAATGAACTACATGCTTAATCTAGCTTATTGAAAATTCAACAGAAACATGAGGAATCAAATGGTTCTTGATGCGATCGGCGATGATCCTCTTTGCTTTGATCCGATCCTTCTTATATTTGGCTTTGGCCTCATCTCCCTTTGGCTCTTCAATATCTTGTTCAACAAAACTTACAAGGTCATTCTCTTCTAGAATGAGCATCACTCTGTACTTCCATGCTCGGAAGTCATCGGCTCCTTCAAGCTTTTCGTCAAGCTTGGTACTGGTAGTCATCCTGCCCGGAACAAGTAAAGATAACAAATAACTTTTCAAGATGAGGATCTTACACTTTACCAGAGAGTTTTGCTGAACCAAGATTTTTTCACAGGAACTACAACAACTGCAACCAGACGTCCAAATCTAGGGTTTATGAGGAAACCCTAATTTTTCAAATTTTGGATTTTCGAATTCTAGTCCAGGGAAGTGATGTGCCTTGCTTGGGCGAGTTCCTAGGTGATTTTTGATTCACTAACATCCTCCAACAAAGGGTAAAACATCACTTTTAGGGTTTATGCAGAAACCCTAATTCTACAACAGCTGCAAAACTGAAAATTGAATCTTGGAGAGGGTGCACTGAGGCTAGTCAAGTATTTATAAACTCTGAGTTGGTCTCTTTCAGGCCTGCTATGATACCATGTTGATATTTTACTTATGCAGCTAACAATTACAGTTCTTTCGTTATTACAATTATTTAGCACATTAACTGCATATATAAGATCACCGAAATAGAGGCAATCATAGAAACAAGATAGACACAAAGATTATCCTGGGAAGCCCTCTAGGGGAAGAAAACCCAACAAACTTCTTCAATATAGATTAGTCAACCAAGAACAATGCTTCTCTCCAAGAGAGAACTAACAAAGCAGAAGATCCTCCTCTAACCCTTGACTAGGGAAGAGTAGCGCACCACTTAACCAAGATATATTCAAGAGATAGACCAATACATTCACAACGTCACATCTAGCTATAGTAGCTTCTTCCTTCAAGACTTGCGCACTCCTCCTTGGCTGCAGAGATGGTGAGTGAGTGTCCAAATGAGGCGTTGGCCTCCCTTATAAATAGTGGTATGGCCAGCCTAAAATTAGGTCTAGGCCGACCTGTTAGTTTACCCTTTTATTTTCTCTTTTACATGGCAAGACACAATAGGGACGACTTTTACAAAGGCACAAGAGGGCCTAATTAACAAATATAATATAATAATATTCTTTAGGGTTTTTCTTGGTCAAATACGATAAGGATATCTTCCGAAGCTACTTAATCTTTAATAGAAACCTCATGAAAACTCCACCAACACAATTTATATGAGAAACCCTGCAAAAACACAGACAAAAACTTGTATAAAGAGACAAAAATAAACCCTTGTTCCTAGAAAAATCGGCTTGGGAACATTACATTTTTGAAACTTTGTGAGATCATAATGCCATTTTTCATAACTCAATTCTCTTGTGTCACTGTGGATTTTATATTGTAATGCTTGTTTTTCTTCGTCTTGGATATATTTAATTGTGCTTTGACAAGGGTTCCTTAGGAGACTTGCAAGAAATAATCAATTGATCCATTGATGGGCTACATAGTCACGTGGAAGAAAGAAGATAGACCTTCCTCTCCTAACTTTCTTTGTGGGATCCAAGTATAATACACCCAAGTTGTTGGATCAACTCCTTTGAGAGTAGCTTCAACCAAGTGGTTTATTATTACTTTGACCCTAGTTGATTGAATGTTTTGGAGACCATCTTGTAGAGGAGCTCTCCTAGCAAATCCAAGGAGGAACCCATTTCTGTTTGAATTTCTAGCATTGGGGGTGATAGTGCTTCCAGTCCAAACCTTGTTGACTAGAAATCCATTCGGCCCAATTTTAAGCTTGTGGGGTCATAATTGCAAAAACTCAGAGACATCTTAAGGTAAGAGGTAAAGGTAAAAATATATTTCAATTTCTTCAGCCAAGTAAATTTCAAAATATTTTTCAATCATTTTTTATTATAAAAATACAAAAAAATAAAAATCATATCCCAGCTTTGCTATTAATTTTTATATCTTGTAAGCTAGTAGATTTTGGGGTTTTTGCTACTTGGGATTTTCCCTACCCCAAGATACATTTGCCCTTGATGTTTTGAGCGTTGTTAAATATATTTACAAAGGTTTTCTTGAGAAAAGGTGTGCAGATCTGCATTATAACAACCAAGTAATTTTTTAGATCTACACTCTTCTTGGCCATAAAGAGAGTTCATATTGTAAGTATCTTCTCTCTAAACCTCTCTATATTCATTCCAGATCTGTTTTACAAATCTTATATTCTTTTTCTGGTCATTAAAGAGCAAAATTACAACTATAGAAACAATTTTGGTGGTTGTAGGAAATTTTGGGTTTTGACCTTAGGGGGATTTGAACCCCAATTCTGCAAAGGTAATGTCCAGCTTGCTGAAAATTAATTTTACAGCAGATATGAAGGCTCTAGAACTTAACAAACACTTATACTTAGCTGCCCTACCCTTCTTACTCACAAATCTAGTGATCTAGTGCATTTTTGCACTTGTGAGAGGCCTCAAAGGGCCATTTTTCTTGTTGTTTTATGTGTTTTATTCGGTTTTGCAGGTTTGAAATAACAGGACAACAAAGAAAACTCCCATTTCCAGCCACTTTGATCAAGGTATTCACATACCAAATCATCTGGAATGTGATAAGAATGTTTACCCCTCTCTTGTACTTTATTTGGTCATTTTTCTTGAAGATTGAGGGTAAATTAGCTTGTTGTTCAGTCTCTTTATTTTTTGCAATATCTTTTATTTCAGCAAGCATAGAAACAATTAACTCCTACCTTCACCTAGTATACTTTGTTTAGGCATTGGTCTTGATATTCTTGTGGTGAAGTGTTACTTAGCGGGAAGCCTCCTAAAGCCTCTTAGCATAGGAGTTTGGCTTAAACAAGAAAAATGATAGGTGTTATGGTGACATTGGGCATCTATCCCATGTGTTGCTACCATAGCAGTCCAAGACCTTGTAGGACTGCTAGTTTGGGTGGTAACATGACCTAATCCAACGATTGCTAAGTGATGAGGTTGTGCTATGAGATTCAATGGCTAGTGAATAGATTAACGACTGACATCTAATATAAGGTTGATCCGACGGTTGAAGAGATTTGAGGTGGCATTGGGCATATCGAATGTAGGATCGACGAAAAGGTTAAAAGCGTAAGAATGAAGTGCCAGGGGATCGATAGCGCGAGGGGCGTGATAGACCCGATGGTCTTGATGAATGCGATCATAGATTGAATGAAGACCCAAATCGGATGGTTGCTGATTATTGAAGCCACGCTGCATATTTTAATGGTCGGTGTTAGCAATATTTCTTGTAAGGGGGGTGTTTCTCTTCGATTTTCAGGCCCTTGGTGTAAAATGCGGAGAAATGGGGTTTAAAAACCCACCAAATGCATTTTATTCAAAGGGCGCAGTCATGAGTGCCAAGCGCAGCACACAGAAGTCCTTTTCGGGCTTAAAATCAAGCGAGCGGGCATTTTGTTTTCAACGGCAAGGATCCATCGACAGAGCAGAGCAACGGTCGGTGGGTAATTGCAGTCAACCGAGTCGCGCCAAGTATAGCGCAGAAGTTTTCAAGGAAGTGAACGGTCGGAATTCTCCGTGGAGAATTCGCGAAGTTACGAGGGTCGTTGATCGCGATTAGTTTAAACGTGGGATTATTTCTTGAATTTGGGGTTCGTGAGTTCGAAGGGTGGACCATATCCTTTGGTTGCGCGAGATTGTGAGTTACGAGAAGTGTCCAAAGGGGAGTCAACCATCGCTGACCATCGCGTCTCGGGACTTCGCAAGGGGAGAATGCCAAAGTTCGATACTCCAACTCGCGAGGTCGCGAGTTGCGACAGGCTCTAGCACTTAAGCCCTAGCCAATGGTTACGTTTGGAGGGCGCTGACAAGGAAAGGAGCCAGACCCGTATCGCCATCTCGGGTATCGGGAGTTTGGAAAAGAGGAGCCGAGGGTCTTCGACCCACGAACTCGCGAATCGCGAAATGTAAAGAGCTTTTAATGTCAGGCCCATAGTAGCGCCGAAAGTGTTCTGGGTCGTCTGATCAAGGAGAGACACGTGGCACACGATTGGGCTATGTCCACTTCGCCTATTGTAACTTTGAAGCATGAGGATCAGCCCCCTCCCAGCCGCGAGACGCGAAGTGCCGAAGGCGTTTGGGATTTGGGCCCACAGTATCGCCGAATATGATCAAGGTCGTCCGATTAAAGAGGGGCACGTGGTGCGCGATTAGGCTTTATCGCCTCTTCGCGCATCTCGACTTTGAAGAGCGAGGATCAACCTCCTCCCAGCTGCGAGACGCGAATCGCCAAAAGCGCTCAGGAGTTGGGCCCACGGTCTTGGCGCCCAGTGATAGAGGAACTGGCCTGGGGAGAAGGCGCTAGCGCACACCATATGATGAGACAGGTCCCAAAACGCCGACGTCATCGCAGCCGTCCATCCAAAGGGACGTGTGGCGCACGATCAGGCCATGTCGACATTTCAAGGGTAAGGGGTTTTGCTTTTCCATTGCATTTCAAAACCGGGACTTCCAAGGGTAAGGGGTTTTTCTTTTCCATTGCATTTCAAAACCCCGAACCCCGAAACGTCGAAAGCGTCTTTGAGGATAAGCGCAGGGTCACGGCCCGTGGTCACTTAGGGAAAAAGAAAGAGTTGTGCAAAAGGGCCAAAAGAGCCAGGTTTAGTTGCAGAAGAGATTGCCGCAATCTCCAGGTGTCAATCCAACTTGGTCTCAACCCTGGTTCCTGCTAGGAGTAAATGAAGGTGGGAGGAGGTGGTTGAAACCTCTCGTCACTCATTAATTGTAAGGTATGGAGGATCTGGCAGGCAGTCTGCTCGAGACGGTCCTGTATGCTGGTTTTTTTCAAAGAAGCCATGTCGAGTCCTCGACTAACCAGAGAAGTCTGCATACGCTAAATCAACATTTAATGGCTCAGCTACCCCCTTGCAAGAGCCATGCACAGTTAAGGTGGCGTCTGACGAAGGAGTTCAGACCAGATTTGACCGAAGAGATGCCACGCCTTGGAGGTTCGAGCACGCCTCTGTTGGGCGAATTTTTTTGAGTATATGTACTCAGTTTTTGTATTTTTGAAAGGATTGATGGTTGAGCTAGGCTCTCGATTGTAAAGTTTTGATGAAGCACTGGTTGCTCTGGTTATGTATTGGCACTTGAGACTTCTTGCCTTATGAATGTCAGCCTCTTTTCATCTCTCTGTGTACATTGTGTTAGAACAGCTCGAAATTGGAGGATCCAACCGAGTTGTGTTGTTATAGGATGATGTATGTTGGATCATTGTAATAGTTGTATTGTTTCTAATCAGTTCTTGTATTTTCTCAACGTTGAATGATTTGGAATTGGAAGATCCAGTCAAGTCACCCTTCAGTTCCTCGAAACTTTGAACCAAGAGGATCTTGTATTCTGACTTTTTCCTCCTCAAGTTGCTGAAAGGCCTGATGCCCAAAGCAATCTTGCTCACTCATCTCACTAAGTCTTCCATCTGCTCATTTTATAATCAACTCACTGACGGAAGTTAGATCAAGACCTCCTTTGTTTTTCTACATAACAAGCCCGATTTTCTGAGTTTGAGTGATATCTTCTTGAGTCTCTATCCATTCGATCACCCCATTAAATTATTCGTGACATAAACTGATGGGCGTTGGGCTCTGCTCCTGCTGCAATCCAAGAGTGACTTCCGACGCCAACATTTCTAGCGCCGTTGTCGGGGACGAAGTTGAAAATTTTCCCTGGGATTGAACGACATTGAGCCTTTGATTCTGAAGGTGCATCAGGCATCAGAGCCCTTGAAGATTGCTATTGTGCACCTGGCGACTCCACTGTGGTGACTCCATTGTTTCCACATTACTGTTTCAGTTGCGGCTACTATTAGCACACCTGAAAGTTGACCCCGAGGAGCTTTCTCGAGAAGGTTTCGACAGCTACTTTCTCAGCCCTAGAAGTTTCTTGGGAAGACACAACGTTAGGATCTGGCCTTTGATGGTGAACAAGGGTCAGACACATTCAAAGCTGTGAATCTTTCACCTTGCGACTCCATGATTCAAGGATCGATTGGCGACTCCGCTAGTTCAGAATGCAAAAAAAAAACTTAGCTCAAAGGTTTGCTTTCTGTGACTTTTCCCAGATAGTTGGTTTTCCTAATCCACTGCCTGATGAATGGGAAGATATCCTCCCTAAATTTCAAGCGGAAAGTTCGGAGGTACCAGCTGAGCATTTACTGGAATTTCATGAAGTTATTCATAGATTTAATATCGTGCATGAAGATGTCCAGATTAAGCTTTTTAGGCATTCATTAAAGGGAGCTGCTCTTGCTTGGTGTCGATCTCTTCCCACTGCAAGCATCCATTCTTTGACAGATTTTCATACAACTTTCAATTCATTTTGTAAAAATTACTTCCCAGCCGAGTGTTTGTATGAAAACTGTTGCGAAGAGTTTTCTTTGCTTCATGAAGCCTCCGCTGGCCCTGAAGACTATGTTTGTGATGAAGCTTTTGCTTTGGAGGAAAGTGTTTGCTGTGGAAATATAGAGGCGTTGAATGATATTAATTATGATAGCCCTAGTACAGAAGCATCTGACATCATTTCAGATGCATCTGTTCTTTTAGATGTTCATAAAGATCAACATGCCTCTTGTGAAAATTATGAGTTTATAGAGCAGATGTTGTCTACAGTAGATGGCTCTCCTGGATATAGGGTTGAGGTAGACGTTCTTGGCAGCTCTTTTGAAGAGGATATTGAAAATTTCATAGCTGCATTAGTTTCTGCCCCTGATAAGCCTGCTGTCTCAGATTTAAGGCAAGAAGCCATTGTGGAAAAGGACTGTTCTCTTTTCCTTCATGAAATTTCTCATGACGTATTTACATTTGGGATTGAATCGAAGGATCGGGAGATCGTTCCTTTTTTACAATATGGGGGAGTTTTGTGCTCACCCAGCTTTGATGATCATTCTGGTAAGGAGTAGACTGCGAAGCCTTCTCCTCTATTTGCAAATGAAGGACATGGCAAGGAAATCAGCCTTCCTGAGCAAAAGGATGAAGAAAAGAGCTTGGGTCCTGTTTATGGCCATTATGAATTTGACCCTTGGGAGAGCCAAGAAGAAGAAATCCTCCCAGATATGATTGTGCCTATCGGAGGCTGTGATGATGAGGGCTCTAAGGATGGAAGTCTGGAGGAAGAAGATGTTCTAAGTGAACTGATGGAGCAGGTGGAATCTCTCACTACCCAATCATCAAGATTGGGATCTGAAGACAACGAAGAGGATTTTCCAGTCCTTGAGGCAGATGTTCTTGGCAGCTCTTTTGAAGAGGATATTGAAGATTTCATAGCTGCATTAGTTTCTTCCCCTGATGAGCCTGTTGTCTTAGATTTAAAGGAGGAAGCGATGGCAGAAATGGACAGTTCTCTTTTTCTTCACGAGATATCCCATGATGTGTTTACATTCGGGGTCGAAATGGAGAATCAGGAGATAGTTCCATTTTTGCAAAATGGAGGAGTTTTGTTCTCACCTAACTCTGATGATTATTTGGAAGAGGAGCAGTTTGCCTTATGTCCAGAGCCAGTCAACGAGCAACCACCGCCTGAGATCAGACAACATACGTCAGTTGTCCACCTACTTGTGCTTACCAGAGATATTCAGCCATGCATAAACAATTGTGTAGTAGAGGAGGCCTCTTGTCACCAATTTTCTGGAGTTTTCCACTGGTCCTATGAGCCTGTGAAGGAATACATGGAGTTGTATTTCCTTCACAAGTTGGAGCCGCCCTATTTCATCCCAACTTCAGCCTGTAAGGAGGAGCTGAAGAGCGTAACCGTTCTGTTGTCACGGTTACACTATCTGTTGGTGATCATCGACAGAATGAAGCAACTTCCATTCAGGAAGTTACTTGATTGGTTATGGTGGAAATTTGCTTTCACCTAGCCCCATGTAAAGGATTTTACTAGTTTAGGACTGTACATAAATAATCTCTCTCGAGCATGTATGTTTATTTTGTTTTGCTTTTACTTTTACTTTTCGGCCTGTATTTTCGGCAAGGTGTTTCGAGCTTTGACTCCATAGCCCAACAATAGGCAACTGGAACTGCAAAATGAGTCCTTAGAGCATCACAGGCAGGACTCTATCCCCCATGGAGCCTATGTTAGCGATATTTCTTGTAAGGGGGGTGTTTCTCTCTGATTTTCAGGCCCTTGGTGTAAAATGTGGAGAAATGGGGTTTAAAAACCCACCAAATGCGTTTTATTCAAAGGGCGCAGTCATGAGCGCCAAGCGCAGCACACAGAAGAAGTCCTTTTCGTGCTTAAAATCAAGCGAGCGGGCATTTTGTTTTCAACGGAAAGGATCCATCGACAGAGCAGAGCAATGGTTGGTGGGTAATTGCAGTCAACCGAGTCGCGCCAAGTATAGCGCATAAGTTTTCAAGGAAGTGAACGGTCAGAATTCTCCGTGGAGAATTCGCGAAGTTACGAGGGCCATTGATTGCGATCAGTTTAAGCATGGGATTATTTCTTGAACTCGGGGTTCGTGAGTTTGGAGGGCGGACCATATCCTTTGGTTGCGCGAGATTGCGAGTTACGAGAACTGTCCAAAGGGGAGTCAACCATCGCTGACCATCACGTCTCGGGACTTCGCAAGGGGAGAATGCCAAAGTTCGATACTTCAACTCGCGAGGTCGCGAGTTGCGAGAGGCTCTAGCACTTAAGCCCTAGCCAACGGTTACGTGTGGAGGGCGCTGACAAGGAAAGGAGCCAGACCCGTATCGCCATCTCGGGTATCGGGAGTTTGGAAAAGAGGAGCCGAGGGTCTTCGACCCACGAACTCGCGAATCACGAAATGCAAAGAGTTTTTAATGTTGAGCCCATAGTAGCGCCGAAAGTGTTCTGGGTCATCTGATCAAGGAGAGACATGTGGCGCACGATTGGGCTATGTCGCCACCTCGCCTATTGTAACTTTGAAGCACGAGGATCAGCCCCCTCCCAGCCGCGAGACACGAAGTGTCGAAGGCGTCTGGGATTTGGGCCCACAGTATCACCGAATATGATCAGGGTCGTCCGATCAAAGAGGGGCTTGTGGTGCACGATTAGGCTCTATCGCCTCTTCGCGCATCGTAACTTTGAAGAGCGGGGATCAGCCTCCTCCCAACTGCAAGATGCGAAGCGCCGAAAGCGCTCAGGAGTTGGGCCCACGGTCTTGGCGCCCGGTCACAGAGGAACAGGCCTGGGGAGAAGGCGCTAACGCACACCATATGATGAGACAGGTCCCAAAACGCCGACATCATCGCAGCCGTCCATCCAAAGGGATGCGTGGCGCACGATCAGGCCATGTCGACATTTCGGCTACCGGGACTTCCAAGGGTAAGGGGTTTTGCTTTTCCATTGCATTTCAAAACCCGGAACCCCGAAACGCCGAAAGCATCTTTGAGGATAAGCGCAGGGTCACGACCCGTGGTCACTTGGGGAAAAAGAAAGAGTTGTGCAAAAGGGCCAAAAGAGCCAGGTTTAGCTGCAAAAGAGATCACCACGATCTCCAGGTGCCAGTCCGACTCAGTCTCAACCCTGGTTCCTGCTAGGAGTAAATGAAGGTGGGAGGAGGTGGTTGAAACCTCTCCTCACTCATTAATTGTAAGGTATGGAGGATCCGGCAGGCAGTCTGCCCGAGACGGTCTTGTATGCTGGTTTTTTTCAAAGAAGCCATGTCGAGTCCTCGACTAACAAGAAAATTCTGCACACTAACTTAGCATTTAATGGCTCAGCTATCCCCTTGCAAGAGCCATGCACAGTTAAGGTGCGTCTGACGAAGGAGTTCAGACCAGATTTAATCGAAGAGATGCCACGCCTTGGAGGTCCGAGCATGTCTCTGTTGGGCGAATTTTTCTGAGTATATGTACTCAGTTTTTGTATTTTTGAAAGGATCGATGGTTGAGCTAGGCTCCCGATTGTAAAGTTTTGATGAAGCACTGGTTGCTCTGGTTATGTATTGGCACTTGAGACTTCTTGCCTTATGAATGTCAGCCTCTTTCCATCTCTCTGTGTACACTGTGTTAGAACATCTTGAAATTGGAGGATCCAATCGAGTTGCGCTGTTATAGGATGATGTATGTTGGATCACTGTAATAGTTGTATTGTTTCTAATCAGTTCTTGTATTTTCTCAACGCTGAATGATTTGGAATTGGAAGATCCAGTCAAGTCACCCTTCAGTTCCCCGAAACTCTGAACCAAGAGGATCTTGTATTCTGAGTTTTTCCTCCTCAAGCTGCTGAAAGGCCTGATGCCCAAAGCAGTCTTGCTCACTCATCTCACTAAGTCTTCCATCTGCTCATTTTATAATCAACTCACTGACGTAAGTTAGATCAAGACCTCCTTTGTTTTTCTACATACCAAGCTCGGTTTTCTAAGTTTGAGCGATATCTTCTTGAGTCTCTATCCATTCGATCACCCCATTAAATTATTCGTGACATAAACTGATGGGCGTTGGGCTCTACTCCTGCTGCAATCCAGGAGTGACTTCCGACGCCAACAGTCGAGGAACAAGATCAACGGTTGAGATTTAAACTAAGAAGACAATCGAACGGTAGTTGTGGATTAATGCTTGTACAGAGGGACCAATGAGCAGATTGCGGGAGAAGAAGAAGGGGTGTTTCAGCCCAATTTTGAGGAGATATGGAGCCGACTCCATGAATATTCTTTTTGTATGTGGACAAATCCATGGGAGCATGGAGTGTATAAATAACATTCCCCAAATTTGTTTTGTGTGTGAAGCGTGTGAGGGTAGAGGAAGTGAGTGTGGATCATGTGAAGAGAAGCTCTGAGGTTCTAAGGTCCGAGGATGTCAGAGAATGAAAGGAAGATAAGGTAATCATGGCCGAGAGGTGAAAGGTTTAAGTAACTTATGAAATTAAGTTGATTGTGAACAGAAGGTGGTGTGACAGCAGAGAAAGAGAAACAATTGTGCAAGTGAAGGCTTGAGGGGAAGACAAGATTTGACATTATTGACAGATTGAGGAGATAGGTGTCTCCAGTAGGTTGGTACTTACATATTGTTGAATTGGTGCTCAACTAAGGGGATTAGTGTCTCCTACAGGTTGGTTCCTGCAAATATAGCAGTTGTACGTTGGTGCCTATAGAAAAGTACTGAGTGGATGCTCCGCTAAGGGTATCGGTGTCTGCAAACATTGTAACAATAGGTTGGTGCCTACATGATTATATAAAAGGA
Organism: Picea mariana; assembly: GCA_032191745.1. Taxonomy (NCBI): domain Eukaryota; kingdom Viridiplantae; phylum Streptophyta; class Pinopsida; order Pinales; family Pinaceae; genus Picea; species Picea mariana. The sequence continues at coordinate 3,101 of JASDQU010264287.1, read as the reverse complement.
TTATTTTGTGGTTTTCTCCCATTTGGGTTTCCACATTAAATCTTTGTGTACTGTGGATTGTATGGTTGTGTTTTTATCTTTAATTGCTATAGTTGGTAAAGTAACATAAATCTTGTAAGAAAAGAAAAAGTAGTCCTATACTGATTCACCCCCCCTCACAGTATAAATAAGTGTGCCAACAACATATTGAGAGTGATGGGACGTGCTATGGGTGCGAGAACTTAGAAGGAGTGTGCTCTTAGTCTCAACGATTGAGAAGAAGGGCTTTGACATACTATTCCAGGATGGACATGCATTGATCAAGCCCAGAGGATCTAGCTCAGACACAACAGTTGTTCTTGGAGTTAGAGAGAGCAACTTTTATGGGCTAAAGGGCCTGCCTATGGGAGCAAGGGTAGGTAGAAAAGTGGTAGAGAACAAGGAGCAGGTAGCTCCAAAGGTTGAGCAACTCAGAAAGAGTCAACCTTCAGGTTTAGGTGGGAAAGGAGCAACCTTCTAAGTCTGTCAAGGAGTCATGGTACAAGATGACCATGCAGGATGCTCAGGAGCAGGAGGCTTCTAGGAGCATGTTCAAAAGCAGCAAGTCTTCAAAGAATGGTCCGAGCGAGATGGCAAGGATAACTTTTGTTTCAGAGGGGGCAACCAATCAAGTGGATTGGAGAGAAGCCATGGTAGCAGATCTGATAGAGTAGATAGAGCCACCTCCAAGTGGTGGAAGTACCTTTCTCTCTAAGAGGGAGTGTTGATGTTTTAATAGCATCGAACAGGTAATTCCTCATGGGTTTGTGTCTAACACGTGGGAGTCGTCCTTGTTATCCCCAATTTCTAGGGATAATTAAGGGGATGATGTCTCGAGGCCATCAAGTTGAAGACATGGAGTATCGAGAGACAGATGACTAACAACGTCCACATGCACAGACAGAGACCCACTTCAGCACCACACATCCTGGATTCATCAAGATGGCATTCACCACATCAACTTGCTTTCGAAAGACGATGGGTCTTGCTCCATGAGGTACAAGTTAGGTATTGTGGTAAGTGTCACTTTAATATTTGAGGCATTTGAGTATGTTGCATTTAAAGCTGCTTTTGATTATAGAACGTCTGTTTGGAAATTATGCTCTTTGCCATGTTTCACCTTGGTGGTTGACATTGTGCCCTACTGAGTGATCACCCTTGGAAATGGGTTTTCTACTGGGAGGTCCCCTTGACAAATCATTGTGCCATTCCCGATTCCAGGAAGGTCAAGGTTTATGGTCTCCTAGAAGATGCGGAGTACTATTTAGTGGATTTTTCTTCTATTAGCATCCTCATGAATATAGTGGTGATTGATGTTCTAGATGCTTGGGGCATGCTATTATCGAGGAGTTGGGTCGCTACTCACTTTTGGAGGATTCCTTAGCATGGACCTCACTCATGCGTATATCCCTATGGAGGATGGTACCTTTGAAATTCTCTACGATCGACGAGAGGCCAAGGAACATGTGATAACCTCTTAGACATTAGGTAATCAATAAAACCAATTGTTGTTGCAAAATTACAATAGTGAGACAATGTATAACAACAAGTAATGTTTTGTAACAATAATAGGAAAAAGTACTCAGAAATATAGCAATTGAACATAAGAATTATGTCTTCAACAAATGCAATAACATCCAATTGCTAGACTGATCCGGATTTTATGAGCAGAACGAAATGAATACAAATTATTAAAAGATGCTTAACACAGAATAACAGAGATACACTAAAACTGGTTTTCTATTCAATAAGGAAATAAGATGAAATTGTAAAATGCAGCGGAAAACAAGCTTGCTGGAATGGTTGTGCCTTATCTCTGAGAAGAGATGTGACGACTACACTAATTCGCAAGAAGATGATTACAATGAGGCTCTGAAGGCCTATTTACAATAAACAGGAATGTAAAAAACTCTATACATCCAAAAACCTAATCCTAGGAGATGAAGCGCCAAAAGTCATGTGGGCCACGTTTGGGTAAGTTAGTACATTAACTTCTCGGGGTCGTAACTTTTGCATACGATCTCCGTTTTAGGCGCACGATAGCCCGTTGGAAAGGTATCATCGACGAGATTCATTTTGGGGTCTCAATTAGAGCCTTCAACTATCATTGAGAAGCTCGATCTCGAAAACCTTCATTTAGGCCCTCAAAATGGCCCCAAAAGTTAAAAATTGCTAAAAATAGTAAATTGCCAAAAAACTGTTTTGAGCGAGTTGGAAAAGGTGGGTGGCCACCGATATCCACCTGGATCATAAACTATGATTATGAGTGTCTTTAGCTAGTATTTCAAGTATGTATGCAACAATTAAAATAAACCCTAGTGGTTGTAGCAAACTTTTATAATAGCAGCAATAAATATCATTTGTTTGCTAGGGTTAGAGTTAGTAGAGTTAGTCAAATCACTTTGAGAGAGAGAATGCTAATTCTAAGAGTGTTTTCACCACAAGGAGAGTTCTAGACTAGTGTTGTTGACTTTCTAGGACTATGGAGTCAAGCATGCAACACTAGTGAACTTTTTTAGAGCTCCCACTCACAAGTGTGAGAGAAAAGTGATGATGAAAATGAGCTGAAGTGCTAACCTTATTTATATAAGGTAAACCCTGGCACTTTGTCCAAAAAATGTCGTAAATTCAAGTTATAAGTGGGGCCGACCTCTCAAAATAGCCTCTACAATAACAATAAATGCAAATAATAAATCATAAAAACACACGTGTGGTGACGTCAAGCCTCCTAGAGGTGGAGGGCCTTCCAAGACCATGTGTCATTATCCCAAGTGAAAGCAAGGTTGGAGAATTGCCATGCCACCTCAAATCATCATGTGGTGTCCATGTGGTAAGCAAACCCCAACATCTCCATCAAACTCTAGCATGATGGCATCATCAAAAGGCCCAACGTCCAAGGTGTGAAGGATGGCGTCCATGGTGGAGCAGGGTGTACCATCATCTCTGCATGTTGTCCAAGCCAAACCAAGTGCAATGTCCTCCATCAAATGGCTAGGTAATGTGTGTTGGATCATGTTGTCATTGATGCCAATGGTTTGATTGATTGATGTCATTGATTGATGTGATTGATTGATGTCAAAGGA
>JASDQU010264285.1:0-15465 GCA_032191745.1 Picea mariana | reverse complement strand
CATTGTAGCAGGTTTCTCTATTTTATGAATAAAGAAGAATTGAGATGTTTTGGCTTGTCTATCTTATTGCATATGGTTGAGGTATGTTCCATGGTTATCTCTTTCTGTTATTTGTTGCATACACACATATAAACACATCTAAAAGGTAGATCAACAAAGTGTTTGACGAAATACCCCACTCAGAAAAAGTTTTAAAAAGACACCAAAACAGTGATGATCCTTGCATAATGGCTTGGGATCATTACATCTATCCAGATCTAATCACTGATAATTCTGAAAAATGTGCAGGCAAGAATATTTGTTAGATGAATTCATGAGACAACCTCATGAAAACTATGCACCATTTTGTCAGAATCCTTCATCTTGAAGTTTGTGTGCGCACTAGTATTCAACACACACAAGTTTGTGATGTCAACATTTAACATGTACACCGCATATCAGTAATGTGCATGCACCACAAATTTGTTTTGCACAACCCCAAACATTTAGTGCGCAAACCCATGCACCATTGTTTACTATGCAATTCCAGTGCCACACTTTGAAATATCATATATTTAGCATGCACATTTATGCATTATTATTTAATGCACACCATGGCCATGCTAAAATTCCAAATTCGGTCACTTACTAGTATGAATTGTATTGCCTTAAGTAGAAATCACCTCATGTAGTCTCAATGTTGAAACTAGAGCTCTCATGCTTCTTGTTGACCTATGGTCCATACAAGTCCAGTGTTGAACCAATAGCTCTGATACCACATTGTAACATCCCCAGCCACCCACGTTTGGCCATGCTACTCTAAAAAATCTCTGACATTGCTCTGATGCCACATTGTAACGTCCCCAACCTCCCAAGCTAGGCCATGTCATAAAATCTCAAATTTTGTAGCTTTGAATCAACCATACTATAACATCACACATCATACTACTAAACAATGCTACTCTGAAAATACACTACACAGATTCTATTCTAATCACAATTCTACGCAGTAATACTTGAGGTAACATGATCAACCTCAAGTTGAGTCACACCACACTAAATGTCTCCTTTTAACACAACTTTAAGCAGCGGAAGTAACTAAAAACAACTGCGCACGGGTATAATGATAACAAAACACTACTATACACAAAACCATCCTAGCATCACATACCAATTTTGATTTCCTTGTGCACAAGGTCTACTTTCCTATACACACACATGAGTTCCAACCTCCTATACTTTACTATGCACTCAACCATTCAATCCTCTTGTTGAAGACTCATAACCCAAAATCATAAGGTTAACATAATAGAAAACTAACAACATTTTGCATACTCATGCACATCTACAAATATTGGCTATAAGCACCATACTTACATGTGGAAACAACATTAAAGAAAATAACAACAATTACTTATGTGAGACAACATACAAGAATTAAGCCATGTAAAATATAGATAAATAAGCACACAGTAAATGAGACAACATAAAGAACGTTTATCTTTTATGAATGTCACCAACTGTGCACAAAACTTAGACGTTCCTTCCAGCCATAGATTTTGTTGCTCATAATATTTCAGAAACAAGTCACCCTCGAGCTGGGGCGTAACTCCATGAGGGAAAAAAGGGTTCCTAGTGAGAGGCTAATGTTTGATTCTCAACATAATTTCTCATTTCAAGTGTAGTATTCCATATATAAAATAGTATGCAGAACATAAATAATTAGTGAGAAATGGTTGAGAAACAATGATATAACCAGAAAAATACCACAATAATACCAGAATAACACCAGAAAGAGCACTTTGATTATTGAGAGAAATGTTCACTTTCCTCTTTGAGGGGGAAACCTCTAGCAAAGCATAGCTCTATTACAATAATATCCAAGACAAAACTTCTCATACCCTCTATTCTTATTTATACTAAATCTATTTATCCAAAAGAATAATCTAGAGGAAGATCCTTCTAGAAGCGAAAGATTCTATTAGGTCTTCTTACATTTGACTTATTCCTCCTTATTGATAGGCCTTATTAATATTGACCTTTATTAAATGGAAATATATTATTCTTCCCACTTGAGGGGTTAGGTAGGTTAGGTCCCTAACATGCTGTCCCCCTTAAAATAAGTCTTGTCCTCAAGGCTTGAGATGAGGAAATTGTTGCAGAATGTCAGCGGGCTCCTGGGTGGCATCTGCAGGAGTTGTATCTTTCCACTGGACTAACACTTCCTTGATGGTACGCTGACGAAGATGACGCTCTTGCTGGTCCAAAAATTCTTGTGGCTGAAACCATATGGATCCTTCTTCATCCAACTCGGGAAAGTTGGTTTGAGTTTGGCACTTAGTTCCAATCACCTTTTTTGAGCAGGAGACATGAAAAACAAGATGGAGCTTAGAATGACGGGAAAATATAACTGATAGACCACTTGTCCAATGTGCTTGAGAACTCTATAAGGACCATAAAATTTGAGCGCGAGTTTTTGACAATGTTCTTCCTTGAGTGAAGTTTTCTTATAAGGTTGCATTCGAAGAAATACCTTGTCTCCTTCAGCAAATTGACATTCTGAACGACCTTGATTGACGTGTTGCTTCATGCAATTCTGATCCATGACCAAATACTCTTTGAGAATACGGAGAATAGCCTCACGAACTATAAGTGTTTGGTCAACCACCTAGACCTTTGATACACCTGGCATGTAGGAGAGAACGAAAGGTGGCTTTTGGCCATAGACTGCTTCAAAAGGAGTTATGTGAGTAGCTATATGGTAAGAAGTGTTGTACCACCATTTAGCTAATGGTAACCTGCATTGAGCCCATTGATTTTGCCTTTCAGAGGAAAAAAACCTCAAATAAGTCTCCAAACACTTGTTTACGACTTCAGTTTAACCATCAGTCTGGGGATGATAGGCGGTCTTGAGATGCAAATGGGTGTCCTATAGTCTAAAAAGTTCTTGCAAAAAATTTCTAGTGAAAGTGGCATCTCGATCAGAAACAATAGAATGAGGCATGCCATGAAGCTTGAAGATATGATCCATGATAATTGGAGCCATAGTGGATGCGGTAAATGGGTGTTGAAGAGCATAGAAATGAGCATACTTGGAAAGACGATCCACGACCACCATGATGACTAACTTATTTCTTGATTTAGTCAATCCCACAATAAAATCCATAGAGATGTCCCTCCAAATAGCAGGTGGAATTGGAAGCGGTGGGAGTGTGCTAGGAGGTTTGATGGTTTCTTGTTTGTTTCATTGACAAACATCACATTCGGTTACAAAAGTGCGAACATCCTTTTTCATACCATTCTAGAAAAAAGAACATTTGACTCGATCATAGGTTTTGGTAAACCCTGAATGCCTAGTTGTGGGAGTAGCATGAAGCTCAGAAAGAACTGTGGATTTAAGTTGTGACTATTTACTTAATTACAAACAAACTTTGTAGAGAAGCTCATCATTGGGCCAAGAGTACCCTGGGGAAGCTTCAAAGTTGACTTACAATTGTTGGATCAGATGCAATATTTTAGGATCATGTAGCCATTCTTGGCGCACATCTTGGAGCTAGTCTGGTACAATGAAGGAGAGGGAGAAAAGGGACCCTTCATCTTCATATTTCCTAGAAAGAGCGTCATCAACCACATTTTCTTTTCCATTTTTGTAAATGATATCATAATCATGACCAAAGATCTTAGTTACTCATTTTTGTTGCGCTAGGGAGAAAGGTCGTTTCTCTAGAAAATACGTGAGGATTTGATGATATGTCTTAATTTGGAAGCATTTCCCCAGGAGATAAGGGCACCAGAGATCTACTGCATACACAATAGCCAACATTTACTTTTCATAGATTGATTGGCCCAAATGGCATTCTGACAATTGTTTTCTGGTAAAGTCCAAGGGTATGCCTTCTTGCATAATGATTGTTCCAATTCCTCATCCCGAGGTATCACATTCCATGACAAAGGTCTTTGTGAAATCAGGAAGGGCCAATACCATAGTAGTACACATAGACACCTTCAAAGCTTGAAAATCTTGATCCCCTGCTAGAGTCCAAGTGAAAGAATTAGTTTTAAGGAGAGAAGTGAGAGGGGCCACAATATTTCCATAATTCTGAACAAAATTTCAAGAATAACCTGTTAAACCCAAAAAACCACGCAAGCATTTGATAGTCTTGGGGCGAGGCCAATCCCGCATTGCTTCAATCTTTTTAGGATCCACCCGGACACCAGCCTTGCCAACAATATGACCCAAGTACTCTACTTATGAGGTGCCAAAGGCACATTTAGAGTGTTTGAGGAAAATTTAGTGCCAAGAGAGTAGATGGAGAATTTGATCCACATGGGAAAGATGGGATTGCCAAGTTTTTCTATATATGAGAATATCATCAAAGAAAACTAAGATAGAATGGCGGGGAAAAGGATGGAAGACATGATTCATGAGGCTTTGGAAGGTGGAGGGGGAATTACGCAGGCCAAAGGACATGACCAAAAATTCATAGTGGCCCTCATGAGTGCGAAAGACAATCTTGGGTATGCCATATTATTGCATAAGCATTTGGTGGTAGCCAGAACACAGATCAAGTTTAGTGAAGTATTGAGCACCACTCAGCTCATCCAGGAGATCATCAATGAAGAGTATGGGACCTTGTCTTTGATGGTGAGTTTATTGAGGGCATGGAATTCAAGACACATGTTCTGAGTACCTTCTTTATTAAGTACCATGACCACAGAGGAAGAATAAGGTTGGTGCTGGGGCAGATAACACCTGATTGGAGCAATTCCTGCACTATTTTCTCAATTTCATTATGTTGGGAAAAGGGATGATAATAAGAGAGAACAATGGGAGGAAGGTTGTGGGGAACAAGGGGAATGGGATGATCATGAACACCACGAGAAGGAGGAATTCCCTAAGGGGTGGAAAAAACAACTTGATGTGTGGAAAGGATAACTTGGAGGTCAAGATGCATAGAGGGTTTCTCAACAACTTGAATAGAATGGAGTTGAGCAATAATACTAGACTGGCCTTTCTTGAGGAGATTTTCCATGCGATGGGAACTAATGATCTCAGGAGAACCAGCTGTGAGACCTTGGAATTGATACCTTTGTCCCTCCTATTGGAATTGCATGGTTAATTCCTTAAAATCCATAACAATTGGACCCAAAGTGTGTAACCATTCATCACCTAGCACAATGTCACAACCACCCATGTCAATGGAAAACATATGAGATTTCATGTGGTAATGTTTGATTTGAAGATGGAAATTTTCACAAGGGCCACCACATTTCATGGACCCACCATTGGCTATCATAATTTCAAAACTATTCACAGAACAAATAGAGCAATTGTTTTCCTGGGCAATGCGACGATGAATAAAATTGTGGGTGCTACCACTATCAACAAGGATGATGACCTTCATGTTCTTAATATAGACGATGAGCTTGAGGGTTGTGGGGTAGATAAGCCAGTGAGGGAATGCAAGGAAATAAGTGGGTCAACTTCAGGTGGGTCTGTAGGCTCCTGGGTAGCATCGGGAAGGGAGGGCTTGTCAGCAAGGGGAATTGTCACATCATCTTCAGGAACATATTCGGAAATGGCCGTAAAAAGTTTTTTTTCCTTACACTTGTGCCTCAAAAAATATTTTTCATCGCAATTATAGCAAATACCCTTCAGTTGGCATTCAACCATTTCATCCCTAGTTAGTTTCTGGACCTTGAGGGGAGTGACAAGGGGGTTAGGATTAACAGGTCGAGGGCAAGGAACAAGAGTGGGTTTTTTGTTCTTGGAGAAAAAAACTTGTTGGGCCTCTTTAGCATGTGTGTTATCTTCCAAACAACTCTAAGGGTGGGCCATGAGAACCTGGGATCAGATTTGATCCTTGAGGCCATTGATAAAGCATTCATGAAAGAATGCATTAGACATGCCCTTTGCTCGAAAGGTCAAATTCTCAAAAGAAGTGATAAAGTATTCCACTGTGCCTGACTATTTCAACTTGGTCAAATAACCAAGATAATGGGTATTAGTATCAAAGCGTGCATAGAAATCTGCACAAACTGATTCTAAGCAATATACCCCTAAAGTGAATTTTTACGCCATTTCCACCATTGTCAGCGTTCAGGATCTAGATAGAGGAAAGCATAGAAAATTTTGGCCAACTCATCAGTAATACCATGTAGAGAAAAATAATGCTCCATTTGAGTGACCCAACCGTCAGATCAAAGCCATCAAATTTACTGACCTCTACATGGGGAATACGGGGTTCATGATGAAAGGAGTTGGGTTGAAAAAGTAGAGACTAAGAGGAATCAACAACATTGGGTTGGTTGGATGAGGAAGGATCCGCAAGGCAGTTCAACAATTGATTGATATCAGACTGGAGGGAAATAAATTGGGTTGTGAATTTGGCTTCCATGGTGTCAAATTTATGCTCTACTCTTTCAATGCAGGAATTTTTGGAGCCAATATCATATGTCATCTCTTCAATGGAGGCATGGGCTTGATTGATGGACGATTGGAGTTCTTGGATGTGATTGGTGGCCATTTGGAAAGGGGAAGTGCAGGTAAGGAAAAATGGTTGGGAGGGACCACAAAAAGGGATGTATAAGTGATAGGTACCACAATGATCAATGCGAGAAGGGAAATATATTGGAATAGGTGGAAAAATAGGGAAAGTGAGAAGAGGTTGGGTCCACTGAAACAAAAAGGATTAAAAATGAAGGGTATGGTTGTGATTAGGGAGAAAAGGGGAATCCAATGGAACAGGTCCCAAATAAGTGTGCCAGTGGGACCACTATACTCATTTTTTTTTTTACTCCCACAGAGTTATACTCCGGATTGAATAATACTGTAGTGATGAAATTATTAACAAGAAGAAAGGTGAAGTAATTTCGCAACCCGAATGCAGAAGACGCAATTGCGCAACAATATATCTTGTATGTTCTATTTTTGTTTCCATCCCAAGGGTTAGGGTATTCAAGGGTTCTATAGACAAAGGTTTTCTCTGTGTTATAGCGCTCTGATATATGTGTGGGGTCCAACAGTAGTACTCAGCCAAATATCTTAGGGAACCAACTAAGGAGGCAAGACTGTTCCCTTAGCCATACTACCCGATTACCCAGGTACTAGAGAGTATCTTCCCGAGTGTTGTTCTCGGTGGTACTATAGCAGTCAGGTGACCAATCAGTTTATCTATGGAGGGCTTTAGGAGATCTAGTTTGATCTATATACAGGTGGTGTCTGATGTGATACCACTCGAAGGGGTACCAACATGGGTTACAAGGGTGGCCAACAGATGTGCGCTTAAGTACCACTTGTATTTCCTGCATGTATAAATCCCCGACCATGGGTTTATGCATGTAACGACAGATCTTTGTAGCTTTAAGATGTCAGAATTTGTCTCTACCCTGAAAGGTTCTCTGATACCACTTGTATAATTCTAGATATAAAATAGTATGCAGAACATAAATAATTAGCGAGCAATGGTAGATAAACAATGACATAACCAGAACAATATGACAATAATACTAGAATAATACTAGAATAACACCAGAAAGATCACTTTGATTACTGAGAGCAATGTTCACTTGCCTCTTTGAGGGGGCAACCTCCAGCATATAAGAGCTCTATTACAATAATATCCAAGACATAACTTCTCATTACCCTTTATTCTTATTTATACTAAATCTATCTATCCAAAAGAACAATCTAGAGGAAGATACTTCTATAATGAGAAGCTTCTATTAGGTCTTTTTACATTTGACTTATTCCTCCTTATTGCTAGGCCTTATTAATATTGATCTTTATTAAATGAAATATATTATTCTAATGACTTGAGGGGTTAGGTAGGTTAGGTCCCTAACACCAAGGTTCTCACTGTTGCAACTAGCCTATATTCTCTTATTCCCCACACACATGTCACATTCAAGGAAGTGTGCCCCTTCTCTGATCAACAGTCCCCTAGTTTCCCCATTTCTCTTCCAGGGTTACCAGCAACATGTCGAACAGGAAATCTCTGAGCCCTGCAACTAATTCCCAACACACCAGGGAACAATTCTCAGCAAAACTCTCACCTGGAGAGATTGCTCACGGGTCTGAAAACCTGTCTCTTTGACTGCAAGTCCCTTTCCTAGAGAGACTTCTCACAGGCCTGACAACATGACTCTTTGACAGAAAAAACTATGGTTACAATACAAAAACCCATAACAATATTCTCTGTGCAGATAAGGTAATAGTCATCCTCTCTCATATGGTATGATCCCTCTTGAACACGAGAGTTAATAATTAATGAATTTTCCCCAAAATACACTAAGGCCAGCAATATATATATTGCATGCCCTCAAATCGACACTTATCACCTTCAGAAGTAGCTTAAACCACTTGGTGACTCATTCCCTATCTCAGAAATTTAGGATCAAATAATTATCCATAACTTACACTTTTCCAGAAATATTATAAGATATTTTGTAAGACTTAAGTCTCACCCCCCTTTATTACTTTTTCGATGGAGTTATCCCCCCATCTCTTTTCGTCTTAGTATATCTGCATGCAACGATGTAATAATATATTAATAACTATGATTATATTTACATGGATGTTGGGCATGTTTACAGGCAGGTGTGCTTGTCATTGATGGCAATATCAGAGTATGAGTATGTAGTGATGGCGAAACATGGACAACGTAAGCTCAGGAGGATTAGTGTAGAGTCGCACGCAGTGCAAGAGTGTGCTTGTTCATTTGATGTCAAAAAGGTAGGCAAGGAAGATCAACAACACAGGGATAATAGCATGGAAAGATCAGAAGTGTAAACTCTGTTTCGGAGTTTCAGATACCGGGCATTGGAGGAGTCAAGGAATAAACTCACGACAAGAATGTCGAATGGTGAAATGTGAAACGCTGGAATACGTTGATCCAACTCCATTTTGGAGTTTCGAATACCAGGAGATTGAGAATTCAAGAGTTGAGACTCTTCAACAGAGGAGTCCTAAAGTCACGAAATGCAAAACACCAAAATCCTGAAATAGGCACACCAACAAAGAGTTTTGCAGACTGGGAAATGACTCCATTTTGGAGTTTCAGATACCGAGAGTTGAAGTGTTGAAACACTTCACCACAGGAGTGTTGAAATGCCGAATCACCAAAATGTGAAACGATGAAATATCGGATCATTGATATGACTCCATTTCAGAGCTCCAGATACCGGGAGTTGAAGTGTCGAAACACTTCACCATAGGAGTGTCGAAATGCCCAATCGTTGAAATGTGAAACAACGAAAAAATGGACCGTTGATATGACTCTATTTCAGAGTTTAGGATACTGGGAGATGGAGGACTCAAGACCTGAGACTCTTCATCACAGGAGTCCCGAAGTGCTGAAACACGAAATTGCGAAATACAGTTTTGAATAAGGCCTGGTCACTGCCAGTGGTGACATCATCGAAGAGTTGTAGAGAAGAGATCGAAGATATAAGCTCCTTTTTCAGAGTTTCGGGGATCGTAAGATGGAAGAGTCAGAGTGACTTGCAACAGGAGTTCGCGACATGTGAAATTGTGAAATAACGAAATTCAAAATGCCGAAATGATCAAATATAGTCCAACTAAGCTCCTTTTTTTGGAGTTTCGAGGATCGCGACATGAAGCGTCAAGATAACTCTTTACCAAAGGAAAGCCAAAATGTCAAATGCCTAAATGCCGAAATGTCGATGTAGCCAGTGGTCACTGCCGGTGGTCACGTAAGTGGAAGGAGCTAGCATAGCTAGGCTCCATTTCAAGGTTCTCACTATAACTTCTAGAAACCACTGATGGTTTCTTCCAAAGGACTCAAAGATACGTCTATGTAAGTGCCAGAGGAGCTGAAGAATCTCAAGGAATCTACCATTGGAATGAAGATTGGTCATAGAGGTGATTGACAGATGGAAGAGCATTGAAACCTGTAACTGCAACAGAGAGGTTGAGCTCAACTGTAACAGAGAAGACGAAGAGTCTCGACTGCTGGAGAGGCGAAGGAATCTTGGCATAACACCCAGTGATGATGGACGCATGGGTTTAACTGCGAAAGAAGATGAAGAGTTGCAATGATGATCAGGCAGAGCGCTAGACCTAGGGAGAGAATGCAGAATCATGGTGAGACAACATGCACAAGGGGCATAGAGACTATAAGTATGTTGAACAAAGAAGAGATGGGTGTTGTTGTTGTGGAGAGGGATTCATCAGTGTAGAAGGAGGAGTGTGCAGCAACTGAAATACAGAAAAGAGGAATGGTGCATTGAATGCACATGGTGCACTGAGAAGAAAAGACAAAAGCACAGAAAGAGAAAGGCATGTGTGCAACAATACAGTGAGACACCAAAGGAAGGATGAGGTGCTTTTGTAGAGAAAAACAAAAGATTAGAAATCGCAAGAAGAAGTAGACATAGAGACATTGATACATGAGAACAGATCAGCATAGCAGAACAGTGATAAGCATGGTAAGCCAATGATAAATATTGTATCACTATGATAAATTTATACAAATAGCAAACTTGATATTTCAGGGTGGTTGGGAGGTGCTAGGGAGGACTGTTGTCCTTAGAGGTTCAAGTGGGTGCTTGAACACAGGGAGTTGTAGCTTCCATCTAGTTGTAGCCAGAGAAAATAGGGTGGTAGGGTGGCCAAGGGAGAAATGTTGTTCTCTATTGTCCAGGTTGGTGCCTGTGTGACTAGAAGTTGGTGCTTCCATCCAGTTGGAGATAGAAAATTAAGGGAGTTGGTGCTTCCTTCTAGTGGGTTCTAGAGAAACCAGGGAGTTGGTGCTTCCTTCTAGTAGGTGCTAGAGAAAACAGAGAGTTGGTGCTCTCAGAAAGTTGCAACTTGCAATATAGAGGTTGTAGCCTCACAATGAGTTGGAGCTCATGTGTATGATAATGTACAGACTGTAAAGATTACTTATCATATAAAGAAGAAGAGGTTTTTACCCTTTATGGGTTTCCTCAGGAAATATCTGTCTCTGTATATTTCATATGTGACAATGATGTTGAATGTTCTATTTCTTACTTCCCTGCATTATTTTGATTGTCATTAAGTGCTCTGCAAAGAATTTAAAATAAGCATTATTGTTTAAGCACAGTAACAACTAATTCACCCCCCCTCTCAGTTGTTCAACAATTGGTATCAGAGTCGGCCCCTTTTATCTAAGGGTAGATCCTAGAGCTTAAACATGTCAAGACATGAAGGAAATTCAAACAATAATGCCCCTCCGTTCAATGGAACAAACTTTGCCTTATGGAAATTTAGAATGAGAACTTACATAATGGATTTAGGTGTAGATGTCTGGGATGTAGTAGATACTAGTTATGTAAATCCAGTTGTATTAGCTAATAAGGATGACAATCTAGAATTTAGCTTCAATGCTAAGGCTATGAATGTTATCTTGAGTGGGTTTGCAGAAGCAGAATTCGTAAAAGTTCTGCACCTAGGAACTGCCAAAGAAATGTGGAACAAATGCATTAGCAGTTATGAAGGTAATGAGAAGGTAAAGGACGCCAAGCTTCAAATCTACAGATTACAATTTGAACAGCTGAAGATGAAAGAAGATGAAACTGTTGGAAAATACTTTATTGGAGTTGAAGAACTGGTAAATGCAATGAAAGAACTTGGTGAAAAAATTGAGGAACCTTCTTTAGTTCATAAAATCTTGAGATCTCTACCAGATAGGTTCAACCTGAAGGTTTCTTCTATAGAAGAACTTAATGATCTAAAAACATTGGAGTTTGATCAACTTCTAGGAACATTGACTGCATATGAAATGAGAATAGTTAAAGATAAACCCACCTTCAGAGAAGCATCATTTAAAGAAGACAAGAATGAGGATTCTGAGCCTGATGAAATTGAAGCAAAATTTGTGAAGAGACTGAAGAAGGGATCAGGCAAATACAAAGGTAAACTTCCTTTCAAATGTTTCAATTGTGGTAAGATAGGTCATTTTGCAAATAAATGTCCTCACAAAGGAAAGGATCAAACATGTGATGATAAGGAGAAGAATAAACACAAAAATTTCTTTAAAGAGAATAATTTTAAGAAGAAAAGTCTTTGTGTAAACAATGATGATGATCCTTTAGATGATGAAGACAATGGATCCTCTTTTGAAGATAAACTAAATGACTTCATACTTATGGCCAAAGAGGATTATGATAATAAAAGCACAATAAGTGAGGCTAATGAAGAAGAAGTTGTGGTTGATATGGAAAGAGAACTGATCAGTGCACTGGAAGAGATTGACAGACTCAGAATTAAGAATAGAAAGAAAAACAAATTGTTGATACAATTCATGAAAGACAGTAAACAACCTGATGAAGAATTTTCCCTGCTAAAAGTAGAATTAGAAGAGGCAAAGAAAATCGATGACATTTTGAAACAACAGTTATCAAAAAGGAAGGAAAGATGTAAAGCTCTGGAAGAAGAAGTAGTGAAAACTAGGAAAGAGTTGGAGAAGTTTCAAGCCTTGTATCATTAGAATCTGTCAAGTATCAAAGCCTCATAATGATTAGCCACCATTCTGAATTAGCAAAGGAATCCAAAGCTGAAAATTGGTTTGGGTTATGAAGAGGGATCAAGTAGTGGTCAGCCAAAAAACAAAGAATCCATCAAATTTGTCAAACCTATAACCAATGACAACAAACCTGCAGAAACAAAGGAAGACAATCAACTGTCTAAGAGGAGTAAAGAAAAAGGTGCCAGGATTGAATCTATAGAACAAAGAAATAATGCACTCCCTGCTCAAGGAAATCACCAGCATGGAAGAAATTGACCTGTTCAAAGAAGAGAACCATTTTCCAGGTACCAACGTTTTTTTATGGATATTGTTTCTTCTGTTCTAACTTTGGTCATAAAGCTATAAACTATTCTTTAAAATTAAATTATGAGCAATCAAGACATTCAAGGTATAGATATCTTCCACAACAAAGAATGAGACAACCAAGTAACAAACCACCACAGACTGCAAATAACTTGATGGATGGGAAAAGGACACAGGTTAAGCATAATAATCATTATGATCCTTTATTCAACGAACCAGAATGTTACATCTATCATAACTATGGACATAAATCTGTTGACTGTCACTTAAGGAACCATGAACCAGATTTGAATTCCATTGCTGAAAATGTCAAGGTTTGGAAGAATAAAGAAAGTGACAAGTGTGGATTAGTATTGTCAGCTCAAAGACAAACAAAACCTTAGTATATAGATAGTGGATGCTCCAAACATATGACGGGAGACAAAGGTAAGTTTATGTCTCTATGTGAAAGCAAGGAAACATAACCTTTGGAAATGATGCTCTAGGTAAAATAAAGGGTAAAGGGATGGTGAGTTTAAGTAATGGAAAAGGAAAATCCCAAGATGGTCTGCTTGTATATGGGCTGAAACACAATCTGCTCAGTGTAAGTCAAATGTGTGACAGAGGATGTGAAGTGGTGTTCATGTCCAAGGACTGCAAGATAAATTCTGCAAACTCAGGGCAAGTGGTGGCCAAAGGAATAAGGACAGAAAATAATGTATATGTGTTGAAAGAAGATAGAGAAGAGTGTCATCTAAGAAAACATGATGAAATCTGGTTATGGCATAGGAGACTTGGACATCTAAACTTTGACCACTTAATCAAGCTCAAAAATCTTGAGGCAATAAAAGATCTTCCGAGAATATCAAAACCCCAAGATTTTATGTATAAACCCTACCAAGTAGGAAAGCTAACCAGGACATCGTTTAAGTCCAAGAGATTTAATTCAACAGAGAAACCACTCCAACTAGTTTATATGGATTTATGTGGACCATCAAGACAGGAAAGCACAGAAAGAGAAAACTACTTCATGTTGATTATTGATGATTACTCCAGACTTACTTGGGTTTCCTTTCTCAAGGAAAAAGCTGAAGCATTTGAGAATTTTAAAATATTTAAGGCTTTAACTAAGAATCAAACATGCAAGAGGTTAAAGGCAGTAAGATCAGACAGAGGAGGAGAATTTATGTCAAGTGATTTCAAGGAATTCTGTGATAAGCATGGGATCAAGAGAGAATACACAATCCCAAGAACTCCACAACAAAATGGAGTAGTTGAGAGGAAAAATAGAACAGTGCAGAAAATGGCCAGGTCAATGATGAATGAGAATAGCATTGGTCAAACCTATTGGGTAGAATAAATACACACAGCAGTCCATGTTCTTAACAAAGACCACCTTAGACCACAAAGTGACAAGACACCTTATGAACTATGGTATGGGAGACATGCTTTAATCAAACACTTCAAAGTCTTTGGGAGTAAATGTTACTTAAAGAATAATGATGAGAACATTGGCAAATATGATGACAGGGCTAATGAAGGTATCTTCTTAGGATATGCTACAAACAATAAAGGATACAGGTGCTATAATAAGAGGCTGCATAAAATGGTTGACTGTATTGACGTAAAAGTTGATGAAGGAATCCCATCAAGAGAGGTGTACAATAATGAGTCTTCTACAGAGGACACAACTAAAGCTGAAGATGAACAGGTCCAAGAATCAGAAAATGAAGACTCTGAATAAGATAAAGACACAGATACTCAGACAGACTCAAATCAACAAGCAACTTCAAATTCCTCCTCCAAAATTACTCAAAAGAATCATCCTGCAAGTCAGATAATTGGTGAAAAAGACAAAGGTGTACAAACCAGGAGAAAGATAATCAAAAATACTGAGCAATCACATATAGCTTTCATATCCATGCTAGAACCCAAGAATTTTAGTGAAGCTAGAAAAGATGACCATTGGGTTAAAGAAATGAATGATGAACTTGATCATATTGAGAAAAACAATACGTGGGAGATGGTTCATAGACCTGAAGGTAAAAATATCATTGGTTCCAAATG
Organism: Picea mariana; assembly: GCA_032191745.1. Taxonomy (NCBI): domain Eukaryota; kingdom Viridiplantae; phylum Streptophyta; class Pinopsida; order Pinales; family Pinaceae; genus Picea; species Picea mariana. The sequence goes on along the minus strand of JASDQU010264285.1, from coordinate 625 downwards.
GATCTTTAAGAATAAGTTGAATAAGCAGGGACAAGTTGTCAGGAACAAAGCAAGATTGATATGTAAAGGCTATGCTCAAATAGAAGGATTGGATTTTGATGAAACTTTTGCACCCATAGCAAGATTAGAAGCTATCAGAATATTTCTTGCATGTGCTTGTCATAAAAGGCTTAAAGTCTATCAAATGGATGTCAAGTCAGCTTTCCTAAATGGAGATTTAAATGAAGAAGTCTATATGGAACAACCAGAGGGTTTCAAACTGTATAATAACCCTGAATTAGTATGCAATCTGGAGAAATATTTATATGGGTTAAAACAAGCCCCTCGTGCCTGGTATCACAGACTGGATATGTATCTCAAAGACAAAGGGTTCAAGAGAGGAACAATTGACAACAATCTATATATCAAAACATAGGTTAATGATTTTCTCATTGTGTTGGTCTATGTAGATGACATCATATTTGGATGTAATAAGTATTCATTGGTACAATGGCTTGCTTCTACCATGGAGTCTGAGTTTGAAATGTCTATGATAGGTGAACTGTCATTTTTTCTTGGTCTGCAAATTACTCAGAGGTCTGAAGGGATGTTCATTTCTCAAGAAAAATATCTAAGAGAAATGTTG
>JASDQU010264283.1:0-15410 GCA_032191745.1 Picea mariana | reverse complement strand
TATTGGCTTGCTGGGATCCCCCTCTCACACAGTGGTTATGCACAAGGTCACATTCGGGTGATTTACGGAGATTATCCCTCTGTGGCCCAACTGTTTGTAGTGGTCAGATCGTATATTGGGGGTCACTAGAAGGTATACCCACGATTATGTGTCGGAGCCTTTAAAGTTGATTTCGGACTTGTTATCTTGCCCATACATTTCGACTGGACTCTTGAATGTACCCGCCCAGGGGCTGACTACAAGTTGGTGACCTTAGTAGCCATGATCTTTAGGGTCTCACACAAGGTGACGATGAAGGGAAGTCTCACTGTACCTGGAATAGATGTTGGTCAAACTCACTCGGGCTCCTTGGAGGGTAAATCCACAATTACTGCATGGAAGCTTGCACCAAGGCGTAAGTCCATTAAGCAGGTCGCCAACATAACTAATCCACCCACTCTATCCCCGCCCCTTCCTATTTTGATCTCTCGATGTTGGATTTCATCACCAACTAGTGGTTTCATCATAGGAAGGTTTGTTTGATTGATTGTTTCTCAGATTCATAGCTTGTGTTGTTTGTTTTACTTAGTGTACCTTAGGTCGAGTCTGTGTTAATGGCATCGAATCCTAGGAGTACCAATGGAGGAATCCCTTCTCCTGGGGAACCTTATACCTTTCCTTTGTCTGGAAACTTTGGTCCTCCATATGTTGCCACACTAAGTCTTCTAGGACTCACTATTGGATTACCAGTTTGGTTGTTCCCCACTTCGGTGATCCCGAATCCTCCCAATGTTTCAATTGCACATAATACTTTGGATGTCAATACACCACCCACACATCAACCTCATGTCGAATTTTCGTCTTCTTCTTCCATCAAGTCTCCTTCCATTTCTCCTTCTTCGCCTAGTGAAATCTCTAAAGCAAGTAACCAGGTTGATCAGAAGAAGAAGAAATGGAAAGAGAAGAAGAAGAAGAGCCCGAAATGGACAAAGACCCCAACAACATCAGATGTTGTCTCTAAGAAACCAGTTACTGTTAATAGTACTGGGAGTGTTGATGAGGTCAACAAGATTAAAATGAAGAATCCAAAACCCAAATTCCCTTGCAGCCTTTGTAAGGGTGATCACTTTCTGAGGGATTGCCCTGGTCTTACCCAGGTCTTATAAATGTTGTCCTCCATGTAATTGGCCTCTGTCAGTCATGTCGATGATACCTCGTCAACTAGTGATGTTCAAGTTGGTAAGAAGAAGAAAATTGTCAAGTTTCCTTGCATGTTATGTAAAGGTAATCATTACTCTCACCTTTATCCTCGCATGGACGAGGATTCTTCTCTTTTGGAAAAACTTCAAATTCCAAAAGGTTATCGTAAGCTTTCCTTCGACCCATCGTTGGTTGATGGACTGGTCAATCTGGTTCAATCCCTGGTCAGTCTGGTTGATCAAGTGGTCAATCTAGTTTCCTCCTCGATTGAACCACGAACCCAAGTAGTTGATCTAGTTTTGTCATTGATCAACCCCGCTCTTCATCAAAAGAGTGACGCCAAAGTGGTTGATCTATTTCCATCCTCGGTCGATCCCACTCTCCCATTAGAGAGTGACACCAAAGTGGTCAATCCATTTCCACCCGTTCACCCCATTCTTCCCTTGGAGAATGAAACTCAAGTGGTCGATTCAGTTCCACCATCGGTTGATCCCACTCCTCCTTTGATGAGTGCCAAAGTGACTGATTCAGTCCCTTCCTTGGTCAGTCCCACTCTTCCTTTGAAGAGTGCCAAAGTGGTTGATCCAGTTTCACCATCGGTCGATCCCATTCCTCCATTGAGGAATGTCAAAGTGACTAATCCAGTCTCTTCCTCGGTCAGTCCCACTCTTCCTCTCAAGAGTTCCAAAGTGGTCTATCCAAGTCCACCATTGGTTGATCTGATCCAATCATCAGTCGATCATACTCTCCTTATAAAGAGTAAACCAAATACTGCCCATGTTTTTCTCATTAATATAGACTCTACCAGACCGGGGGGCATTCCTCCTTCTCCTGCGAAACCCCCTCCAAGTAATGAGGCCATCATTTTTTATTGGGGTCTTCTAACTAGACCTCGTCTTCCCTCCCACATTCCTTTCCAGATTATAGTACAGGTTCATGGTTGAGACGTTCCTCAAACATTGATATATGAAGGTGCATTCGTTAGTATTTTGTCTTATGTTGCCTGGTACGCTTTGGGTTGTCCACAGCTTGCACCGGTTACACAAAATCTGTTAGCTTTTAATAGAAGAACTAGTCAACCTTTAGGGATCCTTCCTCAGTTTCCTATAAATTTGGGAGGGAAAACTGTGTTTATCGATGACATGGTAGTCCGATACCCCTTGGATTTTTCTTTACTCCTTGGGTGGGATTATGTCTATGCTATGAAAGCTCTTGTATCCACCCTTTTCCGTGTGATATCTTTCCCTCACGATGGAAGAATTGTGACTATTGATCAACTTTCATTCATCGGCCCCGACTAGGTTACCTCCCTAAGTGGTTCTTATATGCAGACAGTATCACCCCCGCCACATGTCAATTATGTGGCATTATCTTCCATGACCTCAACTTACGACGATTTGGATCCGGTAGTGGACATGGTGATTTATTTGGTAGGATTATTGGAACCTGATCTCCTTACTCCTATCGTGGGCCTCGACATGTGTTCCTTCTCAAGTGATTATCACCCATCCAGTGAAGATATCCTAGAGGCCATGACCACGTTTTATCCCTTGCCATGGCATCCTTCCATAGCATTATCCTTTTGGAAGCCATGATCCAGAAGAAACCATGAGCATAGTTTCTCTTCTCTGTGGCAAGCTCGCTAAAAAATGAAACAGAGGCCTTGAGCATCGTTATTTTCCTATGTCAAGCTCGTTAAAAATGAAATAGTCACCTCTCTTGAACCTTCTTTTCATCCACCCTTCTCCTTTTTCTCATCTCCTAGAGAACTTGGTGATGACCTCAGAGCCGGTGAATGAATCGAAGCTTGGAGGGCATGTCTCCAGCCTTTGATGATCTTTCTAGAGTTAAGCCACTAGCTTTCGATCTGGGGGCATACTGAGCTTAGTCTTTGTTCTTTCTCATGCTCGTAAAATATATGAGAATGCATCCAGGTAGACTTTTATCTCTTTTTCAGACCTGTATGGATACACGAAAAAGGAACCCCCTAGAGTCTCCTTTAAGCTCTTTTTAGACTCTCTAAACACGAAAAGATTGCTGAGTGATCTTGCTTCCTTTCCCACTCGTTAAACGGTTTGAAAGGGCATCTTTCGAGTGATAATTTATCTCTTTTTCGACCTCGCGAGACTAACATTACAAAAAAGGACAACATTGGAGTCATCTTTAAGTTCTTTTCAGACTCTTTAAACATGAAAAGATTACCGAACGACCTTGTTCTCTTCACGTTCGTTAAAGTATTTGAAGAAAATGTCAATTGAGCGATAGTTTATCTCTTTTTCGGTCTCGTTAGACTACTTTACGAAAAAGGAACTGAGAGAGTTCTCTTTTAAGTGTTTTTTCAAACTCTATAATCATGAAAAACCTTCGAGTTTTCTATCTTTGGACTCGCTAAACAAAACATCGACAGGACCATATGGGATAGAACCCTTACTTCTTCCAGTTCGTTAAACAAAGGAAGAGGAACTTATCGAAGGTGAGTTTTATCGAGCATGTGTTATCCTCCTCGAGCTCATTAAATTAAAAAGAGGTACTCGTCTATCTGGATGGGGGAAAAATTTGAAATAAGTAAGCCAAGCAGTGTTTTGAGAACATTACCAAGTAACTCGAAGAGTCACCCTTGAACACGACACTTTGTCTTTTGCACGCATTATAATCTGTTGAACCTCTGCACTGAGCCAATCCTTTGAGTATCTTTCATTCCTCTGGGTCACCTGACGTAAGTCATAGCATCCACTGCATCATCAAGTTTTGGTCCATGTCATGTTTCTGCTGTCGTTCCTCAGTGTTCAAGGGAAGTATCCACCTCGAGAGTCATCCATCACAAATATCTTATCTCAATACCCATGTCAGTTCATGTTCATGTGATCTACCAATTACATCTCTGTGTCTGTTTCATGTCGTTGATGGGGGAATACATCAAGGCCCTCCTTCGATGAGACTATTCCTGTCGACTTCAACACATTATCCAGTAATTAGACTTAGAAACCAATTAGCACTTTGGGACCTGCATGCCTCAATGGCAGGCCTCCTAACATTCGACAGTGGGTTTACATCATTGACCTCTGATTGGATGATTCCATGGATGTTCGACTCCAGCTCATCCATTCAAATTTATTGGGATGTACCAGAGTACCTTGGGAGTCATTGACATTAATGGTGATTTCCCTGACGCTTGTTAATGGTTTACATCATTGACCAGTAATCAAGTGGTTTCTACCATGTTCGACATCAGGACATCTATTCACATGGTTAGATTCATCCTACATCGAGATCGATAAGAAGACCCTAGGTTCAGTGATCACTTTGATATGTACTTTTCCTAGGTTGCGATGGAGTTTCTTTTGAACAATGACACACATATTGTTACATAGATCCACTTTGTATTGGTCGTGGCTATGTCTTGTCATCTCATAGATCCACTGTGTATTCTTCGTGCCTATAATCAGTCCAGGTCATGGGAGTATAGATCCACAGTGTATTTTCAGTGGCTATACCTTTTTATCAATACAATTATGGATCCACAGTGTATTTTATGGCGGCCATATCTTGCAAATCTTGATCACCCAAGCATAGGTATGCCTGCCTTGGGTTTGAAACATGTCATAATATTTGTTGGATGTTTGTGTGCAGCTTTTGTCAGGTTCTCTGCATCTATACCCTTTCTTGAAAGTCTACAAAGCATTTCAGTTATCAGTTCTTGTCTTCGAACTTCATACTTTGGGGGGCAATTTGTTACACATAAAAAATACTCACTTTGATAGTGTGGCAGGTGTCGGTTGCAAGTGTCGCATTTTTCTCACAAGTGTTGCAAATGTCAAGGAAGCATACTTCCATGATGCCTATATCGTGCCTGTAAATGACATCAGGAGGACACTTGGCACATGTCAAACACTTGATTTGGAAGAGGAGGAAATTTTAACTGGTCTCATGAACCTTTGGCCATCTGAAAACACTCAAAAAACTAAGTTTTTGAAGGAGAGTACTCCCCTATACCTCTTCTGGGAGTGTTGGCGCTCCCCCTTACACTGTCTGGGAGAGTTATAAAGCTCTTTTGGCCCTTCTAGGGGAGTACTGGTGTATTTAGGAGTTCTGTCACTCCCTTTAAGCCTACTGGGGAGTGCTACAACACTCTGATGGCCCTTTTGAGGGAGCGCTGCCTATTCTGGGCAGTAGTTAAGTTGTTGAGATGAATGGGGAAGCATCGTTTCATTTTTGGAAGGCAGTTGGATTTGAATCCTCAATCAAGCCATGATATTAGGGTATATTCCTAACTGAAGGAGGAAAATTCTCAACTCACCCTAAAGATATCTTAATTTGTTGAGCCTCTCCAAGGCTATATAAGCAAGCTTTCTAATGGTGAAAAGGGGACTAGGAAAAGGAGAATCACACCAAACTTATCATCTTATAAGTGGTGTTGGAACAGAGGTGATTTGGAAGCAAGGGGCCTATGATCTCATAGGGATCAATCAATGAAGCTATCATCATTCGGATCATGGATCTTTTGAGCAAGGGGTAGACAAGGAGGACTTGACAAAACTGCTTTAATTCATTTACGGCTGTAAGAAATGTTTTGTCCTCATTAATATAATTTGCTTGGCCTGTTTCTTTATAATTTGTGTTCAATATCACATGAATTTTTCTCTTTATTAGATAGACCTATTTCGGACTAATCTTGATAGAGTAGAAAGTGGTTGTACTTTGTTTGTCTACAGGGCTTATCGAGGAGCGAAAGATTGGAGCTCAACTCGGAGTGTGCAGGGACAGACACCGGTAAAAGGTACTTCTTTTCTCCTTCCTTCTCACACACTAGTCCACCTAGATCTAAAAGGAAGTTAGTGACCATGATAAGCACTTTTTGTCTTAGAGTTAAGAGTCTAGGTCTTTGAGGAGATCTACCTGTCCACAAGGAGATTTTCCTTCAACACAACCCCAAAGCAATTCTTTGTGGATTTTATTCATGAGAATTTTTCTTCATTACCAAAGATTTGACAGCCATGTATGTGGCTTCAAATTATCCATGTTCATACAACAAAAAATTGTAGAAGAATAGAATAAAAAAACTAAACAACTCAGCCTTGTCCCCAACTCTTAGATTCAAGCATAAAGCTATGAGAAATGGTGTAGAAGAATAGAAAGAATGGAGAAGATGGAGATTTCTTTCTTTTGATCAGAAGTTTGATTGTGTATCCATGGTTGTACCTTATTCTTCCTCTGATATTTTTCCTTTCCTGTCCGACAATACTTATTATTGTTCCTTTTGATGAAGCCTTTCTTCTCTTTTTAAGAAGATATTTTCTAACTACTTGAGTAGTTAGGGTTTTTTAACTCTCTTCAAATTCCCATACAATTTTATTCTTGAAACATTCCCTTTAATTAATGTCTCATTTATTTCTCATTAATGAACTCACATAATTAATATAAGTATATTGAAAATGGGCCCCTCTCCTTTTTTAATAAAAGTTTTAATTAAACTTTTATTTTTAAAATTTAATTAATTTTCCTTTAAAAGAGGATGGCTATGTTTTAATTTTCTGTGAATGATAATAAACATTTTAGCCATGGAAATCATTTCATATGTGATATTCATTGTCTTATTTTTCCAAAGATATACATTTTTTCCAAATCCGTCGCTCGGATCTCAAGATATGAGTTCGTTAAGTTGAGTTGTCACACAGGCCCATTAAAAATGAAGCTGGGTGATATTTTAATTTATGGGAAAATTTTAGCAAGCTTTAGCCTTTTAAACACATTCCGTCATATTCTACGTCGAAATACCTTTCCAACAGTATAAATTTTGGGCGATTCTGACACCCGTAGTTCAAGTTATGGCCTCAGGAAGATGAACACTCAGCCACCATTGATTAAAATTCATGGGTAAATCTGGGCCCTTGGATTAATTTTGTGCTCTCCAATAATTGGTTGCCATGGGTAAGGATCTTATTGGATGCCCACCAATTCATGATATTCATGTGGCATGATCTTATTGTATCCCAAATGTAATAATCTTATTGATTAAATATTATAAAGGATTCAAATATTATAAAAAGGTTAAGGTGAAATGTTTTAAAAAGGAGAGATGAGAATGTATGGAAAAAGAGGAGAGTAGGTAGTTATGGGGAGGGAAAAATGTGGGTAGTGGAAAAGGGGAGGGATAAATATAGGGAGCTGAGTGAGGATGAGTGACGTGAGGTAGGGGGGAGTGTGGGGGTGAGATGAGGGTGTCAGAGAAGTGGGCTGGGAAGGTGAGGCGGTATGAGACTATGGCGGGTTGAGTGACGTGAGGTAAGGGGGAGTGGGGGGGTGAGGTGAGGGTGTCGGAGAAGTGGGTTGGGAAGGTGAAGGGGTATGAGACTATGGCGGGCCTGACAACCTGCCATGAAGTGGAAGTATGTGAATTTTGTGGGGGAAAGATGGGGTGTTTTAGGGGGACGGGGAGGGTTTTAGGGAGTATAAGTGAGGAGGTGGGAAAAGTGGGGAGCGAGGAAGGGTTTCGGAGTGAGGAAAATAAGGGGGTGAGGTGATTTCACCCCCGTGAGTCTGATTTAAAAAAAAAATTGTTCTAAGTATGAGAGAAAGGAAAAAAAGGGGAGTGAGGAAGGTGAGGGGGAGTAGTGGGGGAGTATGGAGATTATGAACGACTTCCATATTTAAAATAAAATTAAGTGTGGGATGATGAATGAAGGGTGAGGGAATGGAGAGAGGGCGATATTTTGAGGGGATAAGTGAGTATAGAGGGTTCCCACGAATGGTAGAATAGAATATTTTTAAAAGTATTGAACCCAACACATGAATATTTTTAAGAGTTTTGGGCCTAAAAATTAAAGAAAAACAGGGTCTTCGACCTGAAAATTTGGATACGTCTTCAAGAAATTAGCTTTATTCCATATGGAAGAGGCATCGTTTTCCACTTAAACTTTGAACCTAGATATATTGAGACCAAGGACTATACAAGGAACTTATAATAGTTCAAAAATTTCCATCTTCTGATATCATTTTTTTTATTAATTCAAGAGTGGAAAAGTATAGATGAGAAAATTTCGGTCAACACTACCCTTCATAGATAACACCCCACCTCCCTGTCAGGATGAAACACCCATTCGTAAAAAAAACCCATGACAAGCTGCACACCTATCTAGCAAACAGTCCCAAAAGCCATCACACAAAACCCTTTCTTTTACCCGCTACCAAATGTAACAACATATCAAGTGGAAGATACTCACACCTTTCCAAACTTGGTGCTCCCCATTCTGGTATGGTATCTATAACCACCATCTATGGTACTAGTCCCATCAGTCTCACCACAACTAGAGATTTTTACCACCCACGTAGTGGTTCAAATGTCGACCCATCAAACAATTAGGGGAATTGATACTAACACTAGAAGTCCAGATACGTGTAAAGGGGGCATATCAACCACCAAATGATTGACCAAGAATAATAAAGAAAAAAAACCTCCCTTCTCCACCTTGATTCCCACAACCATGTGCACTTTTCACCACCGTGGGGAATCCCACTAATCTCTACCCCATGTTTCCTGAGTTACGAAATCTTATTTGACTTCCCAAAGAAGGAACCATTGTTTCCTACACCCGTGTCCACACCTATAACTACATAACCTTATTCATCCAAACATAATGGGATTACTACTAAACATTCCTGTGTTATCTGCACACAATATGGCCATTACACTCACCAATACCTCGCTCTCCCTAAATTTAGAGAAACCATAGCAGTAAAATGTCAGACCACATTTTGTGCACCCCCACCAAAAACCACACCAACTATTACTAACATTTATTATATTTCTGTACCAGTAAATGAATTCATGCGATTCCCCTATGCATTATGTGAAAAACTAGACCATTTCACATATATCTTCCCTATCATTATTACTTTATAGGTTAGATACATGGCTACCTTGCCACAGGATCCCAACAATGTTCCCATGTATAACATGCATACAATGGCCATATATCCACTAATGGATTAAACAATACAATGACTTGGTCCCTTACGTTTAACCCCACTAGCCATCCCCATACAACTACCATATGAATAATTCTGATCGAACCCACAAAATTCTCTTATAATTCCCATTAGTGAGATTCTCCCTCCCTCAAATTCCCAAACACTAAGTTGGTGTATGGATATTTTCTTCATGTCATCTAGTGAAAACTTACACCCACCTCCCACCAACCCATCCACCTAGGGTAGCCTCGATGATCCCTTAGCATCATATCATCCACCTTCCATAAATGATACTCTCATTAATCCCCTGATTCTCACTCCAGACACCACCTTGTCTTCACCTTCTAACCAAGCATTCACAAACCCATTATATTCCTTTGTTTTTCAATTAGATGAAGAAATTTTGGAAAATCTTTCTTTCCCAGACTACCCATGGGATTCCTTTCACCATTGATCTTTCTTTCTAACTCATAATGCATTTCAACCACCCTTAGACACTCCAGTATTTTCAATTGAAGCTAAGGATTTCATCCCCACTGGTCATAATGATTGGTTCAAAAATACAATCCCCCCACCTAATGCCTTTGAAGAAGGGAATATAGAAAACATCTCCCCCACAATAAATATAGACATCTCTATGAAACCCAACAATGTTGAATAAATAACTCTAGGTGTCGTATGTTCTCCCAAATAAATCACAACATATAAATCCCTCTTCTAGGAGTTCCAGGATGTTTTCACATCATCTTAAAAAATGATTCCTGGATTAGAACTTTCATTGTTGAACATCATATAGACACATAGCCCAATTATTCCCCCATTCAATTGAAGCAACGCCCACTCCACCCCTCTAAAGATATGGCTATCAAAGACAAAATTGATAAATTGCATATCGTTGGATTCATCTACCCAATTACATACACATCATAGGTTTTCAACCCTATCCTTTTCAACTAAAAAGAAGGCACCATTAGGGTATGCATTGAATTTTTTGACCTCAATCAAGATTATCCCAAATACAACTTTCCAACCCCATAAATCGACAAATTTATTGGTGCTTTCATAAGTCACGAGGTCCTCACTCATGGTTGGGTTCTCCAGTTACAACCATATTCAAATTCACCATGTCGACCATTACAAAACATCATTCACAACCCCTCGGGGCACCTTTGCATATCACATGATTTCCTTCAGCCTAAAAAATGTGGATGCCACCTTCCAGGGAGCTGTGGAATATGAATTTCATGACCTTGCTCAAATTATCTCTGCTTACTTGGATGAACTCACTTATCACTTCAAAAATTTCTCTCAACACATTGAATATTTTCAACTCATCTTTAAACATTTTCGAAGATACAATATTTTACTAAAACCTCTTAAATATGTCTTTTGATAACCTATGGATGCTTGTTGGGCTTCATCATCTCCCAAAAATGAATCACCATGGACCCCCTTACGGTCTAGGCCATTAATGATATTCCTCTGCCCAAGGACCTACGCCAATTGCAAAGCCTCCAAGGCAAAGCTATTTTCTTACAATGTTTTGTTCCCAACTATGCTATCCGAGAACATTGATTCTTTAATTTACTACGACATGATGTCACGTTTCAATGTGACCAACATGATCAAGCTACATTCAAATCTATAAAATAAGAACTCAACAAAGTACCCTTAATCATTCCCTCGGACTATGATAAGGATTATATCTTATACTTGTTTGCCTAAGAGGTTTCTGTCATAGAAGTACTTTTCCATGTAGGCGATGACGAGTGTGAACATGTCATCTACTATATCAACAAAAATATGTCAGGGCCCTCTCTCAAATACAATCATGAATAGAAACTTGCCCTGGAAATTTTCCTCATAGTTCAAAAGTTGCGTCACTATACCCTACTTCACACTAGAAAAGTCATGGAAGATTCCAATCCTATGCACTACGTTCTTATTCACCTCTAGATCAATGGAAATTTTTCTCGCTTGATTGTCATTATCCAATAATACGATCTTCATATCACCACTCCTAAGAGAAAAAAATCGCTCTTGGTAGTGTCCATGGTCGAATTTCCATCCAACTCATCTGACCCCCTTTTCAATGAAAACTTCCTGGATGAAAATTTATTTCTAATTTCATCTGACGACCCATGGTACATGTATATTCTTGTCTATATCCATACACAAAAATCCATCCCTCACCTCTCCCAAGACGACCATCTCTGCATATGTCACCAAGCCTCACACTACCTCCTTATAGGATATGTTGTCTATCGCAGGGGATTCGACACCATTCTCTAACGATGTCTTACCCACGATGAAGTAGAAAATGTCCTCAGTGATTGCCACAGTGATGCATGTAGAGTTCATCTCTCTTTTATTTCTATTGCACATAAATATTTCAGGCTGGTTAATTTTTTCCCACCTTACTCCATGACTAGATTCATGCTATCAAGTGTTGTGATAAGTCTCAAATATATGCACATAAATCCCGAGCATGACTCTCTCTTCTCCATCCCATCATAACAATTGGCCCCTTCTATAAATTTGGCATTGATTCCATGACTTGCAAACCGCCATCTAGTAATGGGCACAAGTATATAGTAGTCGATGTCAACTACTTCACCAAATGGGCAGAAGCCATGCCCACATTCAATAATACAACATATATGATTGCCTTTTTTTTCTTTAACCATGTCATTAATAACTTCAGAGTTCCCCTCCATCTTGTGTCTGACGATGGAAAACATTTTGATAATGAAGTATTCATTGAGATATCTTTCAAACTAGGATTTAACTATGAAATTTCTCCCCCCTACTATCCACGGTCTAATGGGAAAGTTGAAGCTGTCAATAAGGTCCTTAAGACAATGCTGCAGTGAACCATAGACAAACATAATACTAATTGACATCACATTATTTTCTCAGCCTTATGGGCCTATTGCATTGCTATCAAAACTGCGACTAGTTTCACAACATTCCATCTTGTTCATGAGGTGGAATTCATCCTTCCCATCGAGTGTGAAATACCCACTCTACACACTGCAATTGATATCTTTCTAGATACAACTCCACTCTAGAAAATATTTCTCAATATCGAATCTCTCGATGAGGATCACCGATCCTCCTTACAAAACAATGAAGCAACCAAGAAATGTTCCAAGGCCATCTTCAATTGTCAAGTTAACCTTCATTTCTTCACCAAAGGAACTTCATGTTGGCCTATGACATCACACATGACATGCTAGGCCATGGAAAATTTTAACCTCTATGGTGGGGACCGTATATCATTCGTCATTACCTCACTAAGGGTGCCTACATCCTATCTCAACCCAAAAGGGGCCACACTCAAAGACACTATCAATAGGTTATACTTGAAGAAATTCCACCCTTAGTGTAGCCACTCTAGATTAAGGTTATTCTTGTGATTTCTTAGAGTTTTTAGTCTTTTTGTTAAAAAAATCCCCAAAACCCATATGTTTTATCCCTTGCTCTTGTTCTGAAAGATGCATTATCTATCCTCCCACCAGATTGAGCATACCATTAGTTCCAGTTGTTGGACTCAGAATATGGCTTCAATAACTTGGGCCATTTACACCCTTGAACATGTATTACTCCACTCAAGTGGTATATGCCTTGGTCATGCTACCAATAACGAAGAAGAATATGTCATCATCATCAGGCTCCTTTAAGAAGCTAGTCACATACATATTCCTCACTTAAGCATCCTCTTCGATTCCCAACTCATTTTTATATAGTTGAACAATGTGTATCACGTCCATGATCCATGCCTTTATCACAAGTACCTGCAATTTAAACTTCTATCTCAAAATTTTGAGTCAATCACATTTACTCATATTCCTAGGAGCCTAAACCAAGCTGCTGATAACATCGATAATCAAGTCCTAGACTCTCACATTAACATACATCACCCAAGATCAACATAAATGCATCAAATAAACTAAAGNCATCACATCAAACATATACACAAGAACACAAGAAACATCATCGTCAAAATATATATCCATATATATCTAAATGGTGTCATAAATGTTTTGTAAAAAATATACAATCTCCATGGCTCTTCGATAGGGTTGCAATCTCAACAAACATGTCATCAACATACATAAAAAAATGAGGAGTCCACTACTCTTATACAAGATACAAAATGTCAGCTACGCCCATGCAATCTAGACCTAACACCTATGGTGCATCTAACTCTAAATAATCACTAGCTAGATGGTCTTCTGGTCGATCTTTGTTGGTCGGGGGACCTCCCTCTTCCCCACTTGGGGGAATATATCTAGTTGGGGTGGGGGAAATCACTACTTCCCCCACTACGAATTAACACTGAACCAGGGATCTACATCCTTGATCCACTGATAGACACTGCTCAAGAATTTGGTCATCCTGGATATGCAATCATCGATCCTTAGGTATCCCCTCAATCAATTCCTTGAAGCATCTCTGCAGGTCCTCCATTTGGCAAACCATCGCATCCATATCATCCTGCACAAGATCCTAAGGCAGATCATCCATAGGGTCATCATATCAGTGATGTCGCCTCATCCTTCCCTCATCTCCTCACTTCACCTCCTCTACAACATGCACAAAATCGACCTCACAGTCGTTAGGCCCGACATATGAAAAACCAAACAACAACGTCCATGATTCTTTCAACATACAAACTTACACATCAAAGAATGTCCAATATGAAAAACAAAGAAAACATACTTTAGTGATCCCATAGCTCCTCAGATGACATGCGCATTTCTGGATGATGTTGGAAGTCAATCCTAGAATATGGGAAATCCAAACTAATCCGCGAACCTCCTCCCATCCATATCCCTCTCCACAATTGAAAGGTGCACTATAGAAATGAATTGGGTCCCTAATGACTCAAATATCCTCACCACCATGGCGCATAACACCTGGGTTTCCAAAGAAACAAACGAACCTATGTTTATCGACCCCCCACTCATAATCGCATCCCCCAAAATGTGTCTTCTAGCCATCCCGACCATTGCCACTCTCGATGGAATCAGCGACAGGGGAGCCAACTCAATCCCCCAAAATAGGAGCCCTGTGATGAAGAAGATATCAATATATGTCTAATTTGGATATCATGACCCTGCACCTCAAAATTTTTTTCATTTCAGCCTCCATATACCAACAATAAACTTTAGGCATGCCCCTTGTGATAGTATCAATGAGCAGTCAAAAAAACTCAGTAGGCATGCTCGGGCCAACCGATGTCGAATGTCATGATCATCCCCCATTTCCCTTTGTAGAGCATCCCAATATATCTCTCCACTAGATCGACATCCTAACTTATGAATCCTTAAACTAGTAAAACAAAAACTTAATTCAGTTTCCATCATCAAGTAACAAATCCAAAACATCAAAAAATGACAAATTTTTCGATTTTCACATTTGTCCCATTACACAAATTTTCGTTTCTACATGCCTGTCTTCCAGAAAGGTGTGCGTATCTATGTGACCATGCATAATTTCATGAATTTCCCATAGAGAGTCGCACACATAATACGAGGCTCTCTCACAGACAACCACACACAAATGCGTGGTTGTGCCTTAGACAATCATGCACATTATGCACATGATAAAAACCCTTTTATATGCACATATTTGCATGATGGATATTTCTATAGGAATTCACATGGCATGTGTCTGTATTAATTTCTCTTACATGCAAGTGCACAAAACTAGGATTTCTCCCAGAAACTACACTTTAACCATACAGAAAAATGGTTGTATTCCCCCCGTCTTCCCCCCCAACCCAAACAAGTGAGACACTAATCTATTCAAGAGGTTCCTATCACTTACTTGACTCTCTCACAAGTTGAATCCATGTCCGTTCACCCTCGTGCCACTAAATAATGCACGAGAATCTTCTCTCAGACCTCAATGCACACAAGTACAAATGCAGTGGCATTATGGGCCCCACACCCATATATACTCCCCTTTATCAAACTTCACCATCTTTGTTCCAGAGCTCAAGAGATCCATTTTTCACACTCCTTGAAGAAATGAAATCTTGATTTTGTCAGCTACACATTGACATCCTTTTCTCTCCATTTCATCACAAATCTCTGGGGATCCCTTTATGTGCCCCGAGCATAGGTATGCATGCTTCTTGCACCTTTAATTATTAAATAACTACCATATGTTATTTATTTTCATATATTTTTCACATCGAGTATTTGGTTCTGGATGTATAGGTACTTATCATGAGAACCAACAATAACTTTAGT
>JASDQU010264281.1:0-10366 GCA_032191745.1 Picea mariana | reverse complement strand
CGTCAAATGGGATCGTCAGACATAGTTGTCAAATCTTACGCACCCCCACACAGACATGCAAAGAATATAACACCTATCCAACATTCTCCCACTTGTTTTTTTCTTTGCATATAGAGGGTCATGGGATTGCATAGTCAACAATCTAGGGAAGCAATGCCCATTGTTTCTCTACACCAGAAGAACTTCTCAGAGCTCGCCGACTTTGTCAATGAATCTGAAACATTCTTCAAAGTGTCAACCTTCTCCAACAATACCTTCTTGTCTTCAACCATGTCTCTCACAAAGTGATACTGAACATCAATATGATTTTTCTTTTAATGATAAGTTGAGTTCTTTGTCAGGAAGATTGTACTCTGATTGTCACAATCTAACCTTACTACGTTGTACCAACCCAACACTTGAACATAATCTTTGTGACCATAGTGATTCCTTGCATGCATGAGTGGTTGTCATGTATTTAGCTTATGTAGTTGAGAGTACTGCCACAGCCTGTATTTTGCTCATCCAACTGATTTCTCCTCCAAATAGGTTAAACTCATATCCACTTGTAGATATTTTGTGATCCAAATATCTAGCCCAGTCTGCATCAACAAACCCATGTATGTCCAACACTCTATAAAATCATGGTCTTCCTTGGTAGCACAATCTATAGCTATAAGTCCATGTAAATACCTGAAAACCCTCTTTACTATTGGCCAATGCTCCTTCCTTGGTTTTGACATATTCCTATTCAAAACTCTCACTATATGTGAAATGTTCGGTCTAGTACATACCATTTCATACATCAAACTTCCAACCTCACTAGCATATGGAACATGGGACATGTCATCTTCCTCTTCCTACTACTTGGGACACTGATTTGCAGATAAATTTACACCTACAGGAATAGGAACCTTGACTGATTTACTTTCCTGCATATTAAACCTATGCAATATTGTCTCAACATATTTTTTTGATTCAACCAGAGTTTCATGTTTGCACGGTCTCTTTTAATCTCTATTCCCATAATAAAGTTAGCGGCAATGAGATCCTTCATGCCAAATTTGGAGGATAGTTACGATTTCACCGCCTTGATAACATCCATGTTATTTCCTACTAGCAACATGTCATCAACATACAACACTACATAAATTAAACGATTACCAACCTGCTAGGAATATACATAGTGATCATTCAGGTTTCTCACATATCCTAGTCCAAGAATGTATGTGTCAAACTTTATGTACCACATCCTAGGTGATTTCTTCAGACCATATAGTGACTTTTTAGCTTGCAAACTAGTTGTTTATTTCCCTTCACTACAAAGTCTTCTGGATGCTTCATGTAGATTTCTTCTTCCACATCTCGATGTAGGAATATTTTCTTCACATCCATATCTTTTATCTCACAATCAAAAGTAGCAACAACAGATATAATAAATCTAATAGAAGTTAACTTGGCAACAGGAGAAATTTTTTTACCAAAGTCAATTCCCTCTACTTGAGAATAACCTTTTGCTACTAACCGAGCTTTGTATTTCTCCACTTTGCATTCTACATTAAAATTCTTCTTAAACACCCATTTGTTTCCAATGGCCTTTCTTCCAGTTGGAAACTCAACTAGATCCCATGCCTCATTCTTATCCAAGGAATCCATCTCTTCAACCATGGCCTTCTTCCATAGTTTACTATCCTATGAATTCACTACTTCCCTGACAGTTCTGGGATCATCATCAATAATAGATAAAGAAAAATTTGCATGAAAATAAGGTGGACTATACCTTTTCGGTTTCCTTATTTCCTTCATTGATCTCCTCAATATTGGAGTATGAGGTTCTTCTTCTTCTTATTCTTCTTCTTCCATTGGTTCGGATTTTTCATCATCCAACTCAAACTTTGTTTTCTCAGGTTCTTCTTGACTTGGTAGGAATTCTTGTTTGGGAACATTTGTAACCTCTCTAAAAAAAACATCCCGACTATAAACAATATTCTTAGTTTATGGGTTCCAAATCTTATATCCTTTCATCCCATATTTATAACCATTAAAGATAAATTTCCCATCTTTATGATCCATCTTACTCCTATTTTCCTTTGGAACATGTACATAATCATCACAACCAAACACTCTGAAATTTTCAAGAGAGGGTTTCTTACCAATCCATACCTCATGAGGGGTTTTTTCCACCAATGTTGACGAGGGTGATCTATTTGTCAGGTAACATGCAGTCCCTACTAACTCTTCCTGGAATTATTGTCCTAACCTGGTACCACTGAGCATGCTCCTTTATTTTTCCATAAACGTCTTGTTCATCTATGCAACCCCATTCTGTTTATTTGTGTATGGAGTAGTTTTTTTCCTTGCTATACAACACTCATTACAAAACTCTTTGAATTCATTCCCAAATAATTCTCCACCATTATCTGTCCTCAACACCTTTATTTTCTTCTCTATTTGATTTTCTACCAAAGCCTTAAACTCTTTAAATTTATCAAATACCTCATATTTCTTTCTAAGAAAATAAATCCATCTTTTCCTTGAGAATCATCTATGAATAAAACATAATACATAGATTTACCTAGTGATGGAATAGGCACAGGTCCAAATATATCACTTTGTATCAACTCTAATATCCCCTTTGTTGTTATAGCACCATATGAGAATCTTACTTGATTTTGTTTACCATATATGCAATGTTCACGGAAATCAAAATCCAGAGTGAAATTAGACATACCTTCAACCATACTTTTGCCATGTAGGGTTCGAAGACACTTGTCTCCAATATGTCCTAGTCTTTGATGGCATAGCATGGTATTATTTCTAGGGATATTATGGATCTTGTATTATTTATTTCTCTGCTCAGGGACAATAAAACTATTACACCCACTAGTATAAGTTATTCCCAACAACTTATATAGAGTTCCATATCGAAATATCCGCATCAACACCATTGCTCCTCTGACCATCTTGCAAGTGCCCTATCCCAATAAAGTATCCACACCTGCATCATCCAATGTACTTGCAGATATTAGGCTCCTGGATAGATCTGGGAAGTGAAGAGCTCCAAGAAGAGTTCTAATACTTCCATATTTTAACAACATATTAACCCTTCCATGTCCCATTATTTTGGTTTTCAACTCATCTCCTAGGAAGAAATCACCGCCATCTAATTTTCATATTCATTGAACCACTCCCTCTGAGGAGTCATATGAAATGATGCACCTAAGTCAATCAACCATACTTCACGATATGCATGTGTAACTGTAGATGTCAGGTAAACATCACCTCCTTCTTATGTAGAGGTTTTCGCCTCTGTGGAAGAGGGATCATTAGATCCCTTAGCTTTATCGACTTTCTTAAACCTACAATCTTTCTTATAATGCCTAGCTTTACCACATTTCCATAATTTCCTCAAATATTTTTCTTTGGATTTAGATCTATGTTTAGATTTATATCTCCCCCCTGAAGACTTATTTCTATCCCTATATTTTGGACAATGATGCAGGAGCATCACCAACAACAAGCAAGTGCGGAGGTGGAAGACAACTGGGACAAGCACCAACACATTTTAACACGTTGTCAAAAGTGTTTTGGAATGTTTTGAAATAAATGCGCGGATATTAAATGAAATAATTAAGAGGAGGCGTGCTTGTAGATTGTAAATAGATCATGAGCGATTCGCTCTCATCTGTAGTAGGTAGAGACATTTATGTGTAGTAAATGTAAGTAGGTAGCTTTGAATTGCAGATTAGATAGTTTAGAGCGTAGGAGGGAAAATCGACTATAGACACCCTCATCTTGTATCATTTGTAACATTAGCAACATTGTCAATTGAGCATAGAGCATAGATAAGAAGAATAACATTCAGCCATTACGAGAGAGAGAGAGAGAGTAGAGAGCTGTATTTGAAAACACCCATGTACAGAAGTCCTGAATTAATACATGAAGCTTTGATTCGGACTTATGGTGTTGTGATATTCTCTGTGTATGCATGTTGAATGCTATGCTTATAGCTATTTTACTCTTTTTGTTATGCATGTGTTGTTACGCTATGTATGAATGATTTCTTGTTGAATGTTTGAAATCTGAGAGAGAGAGTAAGGAATGAGTTTCAATTGTTTCTCAACCTGAGTGAGTAAAATTCCTACAAGGAGTGCAGTGGAGTTTGTTCGCAAGGAGTGCGTTGACAAGGGTTTAGAGTTTTTATCTCGAAAAGCTCAGGAGGGATAACATTGTTCTCATTCTCGCGGGAGTGCAAGTTAAGCACAGAAGTCGTACAAGGTGTTCCCACGCTGAGTAGAGTCTCAGAGATTACAACCTGAGGAAATTGTTGAAAGACTTCTATTGCAAGGAGTGCACAAAGTAGGGGAGGTTCAAATATCAAAGTGTATTTCAAGAAGTGCCGCAAGGAGTGCGCGCAGGAATCATCTCCAAAGGACTTGAGGATTTTTCAAGCAAGCTCAGGAGGGATAGAGTCTTCGAAGTTGTCGAAGAAAGACTCAAGAGGGATAGTGCCTTAAAGCATGGAAAGGAGGCATAGTAAAGTCATTTTGCAGGTGGATAAGTTTTGTGAAGAAATACCTTGTTCATTTCGTACGAGTTGTCAAGGAGGAATTGGATGGTCAGAATTCTCCGTGGAGAATTCGTGAAGTTCCGAGAGCCGTCAGATCTTGCAGAGAAGCAGGGAATTTGCGGCAAGTATTCTTCAAGTGCAAGCTCAGGAGAAATCGGACCGTAGGATCTGAGTCAACAAGGGTCGCTAGATCACTCGTGAATTTTCATTTCGGAGTTTCGTGAGTTGGAGAACCAAAAGACTTGTAGCAAGATTCACGAAATTGCGAAGTGCGAAGTCCCGAAAGGGAGAAAATATTTGTGTGGGGCCAGCTATTGGTGAAGCGTGTCAGAACTCAGCATTTCGACATTTCATAGGATAAGATTTCGGGATTTCATTTCCGAGATTCCCGAAATTGAGAAACGTGATACTATTGTGGGAGAGGACGTGACAAGCGTTTCGGTGCATTGGAAGTTCGGGTATCGAAAGGCGAAGAGTTGAGAGACTCAGAAGGAGAAGTCGTGAACTCCGAAGTTCCGAAATCGCTAGAAATACAACCACATTGTTTGGTCAGAGGGAGATTGGAATTGATGCTTCGTGTTTGATCGTGTGGGCTCAATTCATAAGGACCTGTGGAGAAGCACCATTTTATGTGCGTAGGATTCACCAAAGAGGAATCGAAGAGTCTATCCGACTCAAGGGCAGGAATTAGAACGATCGTATAGTGGACCTTGACCTGAGGGTTGGGGGTCTGCGTCATTTCTGGTATCAGAGAACAGAAAGATTTTTTTGCTTTCCGTAGCAGGGAAAAGAAAGATTTACCATGCCTCTGAGAAGAAGAGATAGAAAAACACCTGATCCACTAGAGGAAAGGGAAATGCCAAGAAGAAGGGGCAGGCAACTGCCTGATACAGCCGTAGAAAGAGAGATGTGTGACCTACGTGCCAGACTTGAGGACATGGAGATAGCACAGAGGCGCACAGTCGGTGTTGGAGATGTCAGTGAATCTGAAAGTGAAGATGAAGTTGGACATGAAGGAGAAGAAGTTGCAGCAGAAGATGCAGCAAATGAACGCCTGATTAGGGTTGTTGCAAGAATGGGTGCCAGGGCAAAAATGGACATTCTAGTATATGAAGGAAATCTAGATGTTGAAGAGATTTTAGACTAGATTAGGGCTCTAGACACATATTTTGACTATGAATATGTCGAGGAAGACAAGAAGGTCAAACATGTTGTCACAAGACTTAAAGGACATGCAACATTGTGGTGGGATGAACTACAAGCTGACAGACGCTGCAAAGGAAAGCAGAAAATCAAGAGTTGGGATAGAATGATCACGAAGATGAAGGAGAAATTCATACCCAAGGATTATCAAATCACTCTGTTTTGAAGGATGCAAAATTTGAGACATAAGCTGATGTCAGTGAAGGAGTACACTGAAGAGTTCTACAAGCTAAACATCAGGGCAGGTCATCATGAAAGTGATGATGAAAAAGTTGCCAGGTACATAATTGGTCTGAGATATGACATTCAGGATGAGATGAGCATGATAATCATTTGGACTATAGAAGATTCTTATCAGATGGCTCTGAAGGCTGAAGAGAAGTTGAGCTGAAAGCAAAGTCAAAGAGGTTGAGGCAGAAGTCAGCCCAGAGGAAAAACAGTTGTCCAAGATAGGAATCAAAAACCTAAGGAAGAGTGGAAGAAACCTCAACCTCAAATCGAGAGAGGTGGAAGCTCACTGAGAGGGCAGCATGTCGAACAGGGAGGACAGTATGCTGATAATAACACTTTTCCTCGCGCTAGAGGAAGAGGAAGAGGCAGAGGTGGAGTAATAAAATGCTTCACATGCGGAAAGAATGGACACAAATATTATGAATGTCCAGATAAGAAGAAAGAAGGTGGTGAGACTCACATTGCCGAAGCACAAAGGTGGAATGTTGAAGCAGAGGATGCTGAAGGCAGAAGATCATTGGTGATGCGGAAGGTTCTCTTGACGCCAGAAAAGGAGGCAGAGAAACCAGTGCAAAGGAACAGTCTTTTTCGGACTACTTGTAAGACCAAAGACAGGGTATGCAAAGTCATCATGGACAGTGGTAGCACTGACAATCTCATTTCTACAAAGATGGTATAAAAGCTGGAGCTGGAGACTATTGAACATCCAAGCCCATACAGAGTTTCATGGATACACAAAGGACATCAGATAATTATCACTAAACAATGTTTAGTTGAATTTAAAATAGGGGGATATAACGATAAGATATTGTGTGATGTCATTCCCATGGATGTTTGTCATCTATTGTTGGGTAGACCATGGCAATATGAAAGGAATGTTGTTCAGAGGAAGAACACATACACCCTAGAGAAGAATGGGAGAATTCACATGTTGTTGCTGATTAAGGACAAAGAGGCGAAACCTGAAATAAGTAACACTGTACTTCTCATGAGTGAGAAGGAACTTCTTAAGGAGGTTAAGAAAAAGGAAGATCCACAATTCATCGTGGTCAGGAAACCTATAATTGTTTTGATCAGCACAAGAGTGGATGATCTACCAGAGGAAATCCAGAAGTTACTGGAGGAATTTGCTGATATAGTAGTGGACAAACTACCTCATTCGTTACCATCGATTAGGAGTATAAGTCATCACATTGATCTCATACCAGGAGCTAGCTTACCAAACAAAGTAGTGTACAGACTGATGCCACATGAGAATGAAGAATTCAAGAGACAAGTCCAGGATTTAATGGACAAAGGGTTGGTTATAGAAAGCTCGAGTCCATGTGTTGTTCTGACAGTGCTCAGTCCGAAGAAAGATGGAGGCTGGAGGATGTGTATAGACTCAAGGGCAATTAACAAGATTACCATCAGGTACAGATTTCCATTACCAAGGATGGATGATTTGATGGATTGTTTAAGTGGGGAAAATTTCTTTTCGAAGATTGATTTGAAAAGTGGATATCATCAGATTCATATGAGAGAAGGTGACGAATGGAAGACAACCTTCAAGATGAATGAAGGGTTGTATGAATGGCTTTTAATGTCATTTGGCTTAACAAACACGCCAAGTACCTTCATGAGATTGATGAATGAAGTCCCGAAGGATTTCATCGGAAAATTTGTCATTGTGTATCTTGATGACATATTGATTTTCAGTAAAACAGAGGCAGAGCATTTGAAACATTTGGCTACAGTGATGCAGAGGCTACAGCAAGAGAAGTTGTTGATAAACATGAAGAAATCCTCATTCATGAATACAAAGCTCATTTATTTAGGGTTTGTTGTTTCTGCAGACAAGTTGAGGATGGATCCAGATAAATTGGAGGTGATTAAGAATTGGCCATGACCGAAGAGTATATTTGAGGTTCAAAGTTTTCATGGATTGGCTAGTTTCTACATAAAATTCATCAGGAATTTCAGTGGAATTAGTGCACCAATGATGGACACAGTGAAGAAAAGACATAAATCTTTTCATTGGACGGAAGGAGCAGAGAAAAGCTTCAATTTGTTGAAAAGGAAAATCACGGAACAACCAATTTTGGTGTTGCCGGATTTCAAAAAGACATTTCAAGTAAAATGTGATGCAAGTGGATTTGCAATAGGGGCAGTCTTGAGCCAAGAAGACAGACCGATAGCATACTTCAGCGAGAAGCTGAATGAAGCCAAAATAAAATACTCCACGTATGATAAGGAGTTCTATGCTATTATTCAGGCATTGAAGAAATGGAGACACTATTTGATTCCTAAGGAGTTTGTCTTATACAGTGACAATCATGCTTTGCAATTTGTGACTCAACAAGAGAAGTTGAACCAAAGACATGTTAAATGGGTTGAGTACATGTAGAACTTTACTTTTGTAATTAAACATATTTCTGGAACTGCTAACAAGGTTGTTGATGCTTTGAGCAGGAAAAATTTGCTTGTGTAGGAGTTCAGAGTCAAAACGTTGGGTTTTGATAACCTCAAGGAAATGTACACAGATGATCCAGATTTTAAGGAGGCGTATGAAGCAGCTGAGAATCCAATTCTGAGGGACAGAAGTCAATGGACAGAATACATGATCCAGGAAGGATTACCGTTTAAGGGTAATCAACTTTGTATTCCAAAATGCTCCATGAGGGAGAATTTGTTGAAGGAGAAACATAGTGGAGGATTGGCCGAGCATTTCGGTCATGAAAAGACATTCTCAAAGTTAAATGAATCATATTTTTGGCCAGGAATGAGAGTAGATGTAAAAAGATTCGTGGACAGATGTAGAATTTTTCAACATTCAAAAGGAAAAAGGCAGAATGCAGGCTTATATCAACCGTTGCCCATACCTAAGAGGTTGTGGGATGCAGTAAGCATGGAATTCATATTGGGGCTGCCGAGAACACAAAGAGAGTTCGACTCGATCTTTGTAGTGGTGGACCGATTTTCTAAGATGGCACATTTTATACCATGTCAAAAAACCAATGACACAACTCACATTGTGAATCTGTTTTTCAAAGAAGTTGTTATACTTCACGGCTTACCAAGGAGCATAGTTTCGGATCGAGACACCAAGTTCGTGGGACACTTCTAGAGAACCTTATGGAAAAATACGAGAACAAACTTGTCATTCAGTTTATCTTATCATCCTCAAATGGATGGACAAACAGAAGTTGTGAATAGAAGTTTGGGAGACTTGCTGAGAAGTTTGGTGACAGAACATCACAGTCAGTGGGACAATATTCTACCACAGGTAGAATATGCTTATAATGATTCAATCAACAGGAGCACAGGGTAGAGTCCATGCCAAATTGTTTATGGGATGAAACCAAGGGGAGTTTCTGAATTGAGAGATTCAGAACAGAACGCAACTAGAAGTGCTAGTGCAGAGGATTCCGCAGAAGCGATGAAGGAGATTCATAACCAAGTTAGGGAGCGATTGCAAAACTCGAGCCAAGAGTATAAGTGAAGAGCAGATCAACACAGGAGAGAACTTTAGTTCGAAGTTGGTGATTTGATCCTTGCACACTTGAGAAAGGAAAGGTTCCCGAGGGGGACATATAATAAAATGAAAATGAAGAAAATTGGACCGTGTAAGATCCTAAGGAAATTTGGGGCAAATGCTTATGAGATTGAATTACCCGAGGGGATCGGAATTTCTCCGATATTCAACATCTCAGATTTGTACCCTTACAAAGATGAAGAGGTAGGATTAGATAGTGAACAACCATAGGTTCAATGGGCCAAACAGATGCCAGTTGCAAAGAAACCACAGATGGAAAGTATACTGGACAAAAGAGTTAGTAAGAGGACCAGGGAAAGGAATATTTTGAATACTTGTTCAAGTGGAAGGGACATCTAGTTGAAGATGCCAGCTGGGAAAATGAAGCCGAAATCTAGAAGCATGGACAGACCGTGCGAGAGCTCATGGACAGGAGCCCATGAAAATTTTCAAGCAAGGGAGTATGATGCAGGAGCATCGCCAACAACAAGCAAGCACAGAGGTGGAAGACAGCTGGGACAAGCGCCAACGCATTTTAACACGTTGTCAAAAGTGTTTTGGAATGTTTTGAAATAAATGCATGGATATTAAATGAAATAATTAAGAGGGGGCGCACTTGTAGATTGTAAACAGATCATGAGCAATTCGCTCTCATCTATAATAGGTAGAGACATTTATGTGTAGTAAATGTAAGTCGGTAGCTTTGAATTGTAGATTAGACAGTTTAGAGCTTAGGAGGGAAAACCGACTATAGACACCCTCATCTTGTATCATTTGTAACATTAGAAACATTGTCAATTGAGCATAGAGCATAGATAAGAAGAATAACATTCAGCCATTGCGAGAGAGAGAGAGCAGAGAGTTGTATT
>JASDQU010264279.1:2993-13198 GCA_032191745.1 Picea mariana | reverse complement strand
GATCGGTCGATGAAACTGAATGCCCAACTCAGTGAGAAAATGTTGTATCCACATAGCCTGAATGGTTATGTTAACTACCCCTCTGTACTCTACCTTGGCTGAAGATAGAGAAATGGCATCTTGCTTCTTGCTCGACCAACAGATAGGCCCGGAACCAAGACTGAGTGAGTAACCAGATGTGGACTTGCGATCAGTGTTATCGCCAGCCCAGTCAGAATCAGTAAACCCGATGAGATATAATGTAGAGTCTGCTGCATAATGAATCCCAAAGGTGATGGTGCCATGTACGTATCGAAGGATACACTTTGCAGCCTTCCAATGTAGCTCATGTGGCTCCTGCATGAACCTGGAAACTGCGCCAACTACATATGAGAGGTCTGGTCTAGAGTGTGTGAGATACAAGAAGCTCCCCATTATCTATCTGTACAATGTGTTGTCAACCAGTGGAGTCTCCCCGCCATCCTCAAGTTTTGACTCATGATAAGAAAGGAGTCGAAGCAGACTTGCAGTCTGTCATGTGAAATCTCTTAAGGAGATCTCATGCATACTTGGCCTGAGACAGTTTGATGCCTGATGCATCCTGACTAATCTCGAGTCCAAGGAAGAAGTGTAGCGGACCCATGTTCGCCATCAAAAACCTGTCATGTAGAATCCTCTTGACTGCAGCAATCGCTGAAGTCAAGCACCCGATGATC
This sequence comes from Picea mariana, assembly GCA_032191745.1. Lineage (NCBI taxonomy): Eukaryota > Viridiplantae > Streptophyta > Pinopsida > Pinales > Pinaceae > Picea > Picea mariana. The sequence goes on along the minus strand of JASDQU010264279.1, from coordinate 12,503 downwards.
AACAAATAATTGACATACAAAACTAAAAGTAGAAGTGAATCAACCGTCCTGAGCATGTAGACATTCGGGTCTGATTTACAATGTACAAAGTTTTGTGACAACAGTTAGGAATCCATCTTGGCATACCATGCCCTCGGAGCCTGCTTGAGGCCATAAAGTGACTTCTTCAGTCGACAGACCAAAGATGAGTCCTAGATAAATCCCTGGGGCCGCTCCATGTAGATCTCCTCAAAGAGATCATCGTGAAAAAATGAATTCTTCATGTCCATCTGATGGACTTCCCATCCTTTGGTTGTTGCAATGGCAAGTGCCAATCGTATGGAATCCATCTTCACTACTAGAGCGAAGGTCTCATCATAGTCAGTACCATGAACCTATTGAAAGCCTTTGGCGACAAGCCTGGCTTTGTATCTGCTAATCTATCCATCTGTTGTGCTCTTGGTCCTGTAGACCCATCTGCATCTGACAAGTTTCCTCCCAGAAGGAAAGGAAACCAGATACCAAGTCTAGTTCTTGAGGAGGGAGTTGTACTCCTCTTGCATGGTGGATTCCCAAAAGGGATTTCCAACATCCTCGCCATAAGACTGTGGATCTGAAGACTGAACTAAGAAACTATTCCTGGAAGGAAATGGTTCAGTGGCAATGAGTGCAACATGAGGCTCCTCGAAATCAAAACGAGTCCTCCTAGTGTCAGCTGGATCACCAACGAGATCCCCTGCATCTTGAAGAGTAGTATGTGCCCACTTAGGCCTCTACTCTGGCTCTGCAACTGCATATGGATGCTCTGACTCTGCATTTGACTGTACTGACTCTTAATCTGAATCATCTGAGTCCTCTGAATCAGAACTCTCATATGAAGAGTCGACATGTGCATGCTCATCATCTCGGACAGGTGGAAGAATGAAGGTCTCTGCATGCGGTTGTTGAGGTAGATGCGAGACACTTTCCTTGAATTGGACACTACGCTCAATGATGAGCCGGTCCAAGGAAATATCAATAAGTCGATATCCCTTCACACCATCGGGGTATCCAACAAGAATGCATTCAATGCTTTGTGGATCAAGTTCCTTCCTCTTTTCAGAGGGAATCCTGGCCCATGCACGCGAACCGAAAATGCGAAAGTGGGTCACTTCCAGTTTGAGGCTGCTCCAAGCCTCGTAGGGGTCTTATCCTTGGCAGATCTATGGGGAGATCTGTTTTGGATGTATGTTGCATAGTTAAGTGCTTCGTCCCATAGTCTCTGTGGTAGAGACTTTGCATGCAACATGCAAGATGCCATCTCCTTTAGAGATCTGTTTTTCCGCTCGACAACTCCATTTTGCTGCTGAGTATAGGGAACTGTGTGTCGCAACTGGATCCCTACCTCATGGAAAAGATCATGGATCTCATGATTTACATACTCTCCTCCTCTATCAGTTTGGAGGACCTTGATCTTCTTTCCGGACTATGTCTCAACTAGGGCTTCAAAATCTTTGAGGTGTTGAAAGACCTCGGATTTTTGCTCGAGAAAGTAGATCCATGTAAAACGTGAGAAATAATCAACAAAAATGAGAACAAGCCTCGCTTTGTTGATCGATGGATGCGGAAAAGGACCCATAAGGTCACTGTGGATCAGATCTAAAGGTGCAGAAGCTCGCCGAGACTTTCCTTTGTCGAATTTCTCTCGAGGGTGTTTCCCGAGAACACATCCCTCACACACTCCCTTGGAGAAATGGATGTCTGGTAGACCATCAACCAATCTTTGCTTGCTAAGTTGTTTCATTTATATGAAATTAAAATGTTCAAACCTTTCGTGCCATATCCTACTACTTTCATCATCATGAGTAAGCAGTAAAGTAGAATCAGGTTCAATGAATTCAGAAAATGTATACAATCTAGACTGATGATTTACCTCGCCAGTAGCAACCATGGAGTTGGTTTGCATGTCGTAGATGTCCACGGAATTTGGTGTGAATATGAATTTCTTTCCAGTGCCATAATTTGTCATCTGATACATGGAGAGAAGGTTGACAAAAAGTTTGGGAACATGCAGCACGTTCTCGAAGCTTCCGTTGGTGAGTTCAATCCTTCCTTTGTCGGTGACTTCGACAGAAGAGTTGTCCCCCATCAGAATAGGAGGACCTTTGCATGCATCCAAAGAAGAATATGCTACTTTTGAGGCATCCATGTGATGTGATTCTCCTAAATCTATGATCCAAGCATCGGGAGAGGAGTTGATGGCAATCAAGGCATGTCTAGAATTACCTTTCTTGGAATTTGGATCTTCTGGCTTCTTCTTCTTGGCACCCTCGGGGATGCGATCTCCAAGGTTGTTTTGTTGAAGTATTTGACACATCAGATCTATTTGTTTTTGCATGCATGCAGATTTTGAATGGAATCCTTTGTGACAGTACATGCATTTCTCCCATTTTCTTCCATTTTCTCCTTTGGATCCGGAGGCATCGGTGAAGGGTTTTGTGTACCCTTCCTTCTTCAGATGTGCATGAGCTTTTCGTTTATCTTTATCTTTATATTTCAGATATCTGTGGCTGCCATCATGCACAATGAGTGCATGCGCCCTTGGGCCTTTGATTGTGCCCATGTTGATGAGCTTGGTTTGCTCTTGTGTCAGGGATTCGATAAAGTCCTCAAGAGAAGGCATCTTCCAGGTGGTTCCAAAGATGAATCTGACAGTATGGAATGTGAATATGAATACAAATAATTCAAGACCAATCTTGGAGAGAATGGTGAGAACCATTTGTTTCTCCTCCTTCAATTTATCAACCCCACAAGCTTTGAGTTGCGACAATAAATCCTTGAATTTTGTAAAGAAATATTGGATATTATTGAAGCTTTTTGGATCCAATGTGAGCAGCTCCACCTAGAGAATGTGTCCCCTCATCTCATCCTATTTGCCAAAGAGCCCTTCCAAGGTGGTCCAGGCTTCATTGGGAGTCTTACNTAAAGAAATATTGGATATTATCGAAGCTTTTTGGATCCAATGTGAGCAGCTCCACCTAGAGAATGTATCCCCTCATCTCATCCTATTTGCCAAAGAGCCCTTCCAAGGTGGTCCAGGCTTCATTGGGAGTCTTACAGGAAGATATATGAAAAAGGAGATCGAGAGAAATAAGACTACAGATTGTTTTGAGTGCCTCATCCATGCGATTTAAGTACTTGGATTTTTCTATGGCTGATGTCGGTTCTGTATCTGTAATCAAGGTTAACCTGTACAACCCTCTAGTTTATAGATGTATGGCTATTTTCTCCTTCCATGCAAAATAGTTGTAAGGTGTAAGAATTAATTCTTTTTGGAAATCCATCTTTCCGCTATCTTCAAGCTTTTGTACCTGCAAAAAATTTGGTGTAGATTTTGCTTAGAAGTCCGTCGGCTCTGATACCATGTAAATGTGTTGAACCTGCACATAATAGATCTGGCTAAACAATNGATGTCGGTTCTGTATCTGTAATCAAGGTTAACCTGTACAACCCTCTAGTTTATAGATGTATGGCTATTTTCTCCTTCCATGCAAAATAGTTGTAAGGTGTAAGAATGAATTCTTTTTGGAAATCCATCTTTCCGCTATCTCCAAGCTTTTGTACCTGCAAAAAAATTTGGTGTAGATTTTGCTTAGAAGTCCGTCGGCTCTGATACCATGTAAATGTGTTGAACCTACACATAATAGATCTGGCTAAACAATAATACACACATTTGCAGAGAGAATTTGAGAAAGAAGAAGATGGAGAGAAAGAATGAAAGAATTCTCATTAACCGTTGTGAATAATGAATAATTTACACATGATATACTCTGTATAACTTAATGAGTGTGCACTGGAGGAGAACCAATGCACCATAGTGGTGGTCTAGAGTGATTTGGACACACACCAGCAGTTACGGGAGTGAACTGCCACCTAGTCTAGTCTCTCAGGCAGTTACGGGAGTGAATTGCCACCTAGTTGAGTTAACTAGTCAACTAGTCTTCAACTAACTGACTGAACAGAGAGTAGTGAGGAGTTAACTCAGGGAATCAAGGGTAATGCGCCAGTCTGGTGATGATACCAAAGCAAGTTCGAATTAGCATGGCGATGATCCCAATGTTGCATGGTGACAAAACCAATGCAACATCTAAACTCAACTCAACTAGTCAAACTGAAGTGTCAACTGAAAGATAATATTCTCCAGGTGGAATATTCTCCCCTAAAATATAGGAGACTGGATAATGACTAATTATGACTAATAAACAAGAAAAGACCTTAGGAAAAAAAATCATAGGTGTGTGAAGTAAATCCAATAGATCTGTGGTCAAATCAAGCTCACAAAACAGGATGGAGAGATTTCCCAAGCTTTGGATTCTGATATGCCAAAAATAACAATAAACATTGGGATTTGAATTTGATCCACACACCACTCCTCCTGCATCTACGCTTAAACAACGATCTCATATCATCCCGGCAACAACAATATCCAACTCTATCACACTCACTATGATATGCACATTACTTGGAGTGAGCTATCATGGATGAATGTCGACTAACAGTAGTTCCAAAGCCCACACACTTCCCTTCAACAGTTCTTCCAAAACGATTCTCACCAATTATCACGGGAGGGGGGATGCACACTCATGAGCCACAGATCAGGCTCACACTCCAGGTATCAATTTTTGCACATAACGATTGTAAAGCTATTGCAAGAGGCAATAGATTCAATAAGCAATAGATTGAACCTGTGTCAAAGAACCAAATATGCACTGAGCACATCAAGTGGGCAACGCAACAGAGTCTTATTTTAATTTCACATAGAAAAACTCACATCATAAATCACTCACAAAAGAACTAATCTACTCTCACATAATATAATCCTACATATTTACAAAGGATCATAACTCACATCTCTCTCATTTTTTGGGGCCCTCTTGTGAGGGAGTTAAGCCCACACTAGCTCTGATACYAAATTAAGAATATAAAGAATAGACATTATGCTCATACACAMAAAATTGTTCTGAGTATCTTATTAACAATGAAATAGTCCACGTATTTATACATCAAACTTTGGCTTAAGATAGATAGGMTATCTTAGCCACACTAACAAACTAGTTGAGAGAATATCTCAACCACACACAAATCTACGAGACTAAATTGGAGAAGATCTCTCACAATCAACTAGATCTACAACAACCTCCTAAATAATAGAATCARACAACTCATGAAGAGATAAAATCTACATTATAATAAACAATACATTAGCAAATCACATTGCGAAGAATCTTACATTAACAATAAGACAAGTAGGAGTCAATAACTCCAAMATATGGCACTTATKGCCTTTGTCATGAATATCGGAGTAGGCTCACTCGTTTTGTTACTAAGGCTRRATTAACAGAGTTGTCATCTCTCCATCTGGACCTAGAATCCTGCTTCTTGGTTAGCAAAGAAAACCCCCACCTTTTCCCTTGTGCTTGACTTTGCTTGTAGGGATTTATCTTTATCTTACARTGCTTCAACAAGGTCTGGATAAAGAATTGKCTCAGTTGTTTCATGACATGGCTTGWGCTCAGTTGTTTCTAACACTACTACTAAGTATCCATAGTTGACATTGAACCGTGAAGCAATTGGTTTAAGCATTGGCATTGAACCACGAAGAAATCATGCACAATAAATAATATTATTCACTCTTGTTTGAATGCGACATCTGTGTTCACGCTCTTTTCCTGCTAGATTCATTTTGTTTGAAGCCCAATATACCTTTGGATGGATCTTTATAAAAAATGGTTTTTAATAAATAGACTACTCATGCATCACGTATAGGTAACATACTATTAACACAGGGTTAGGGTTACAATAGTCACACAAAAATGATATGATCTGAATTGGATCTTCTCCAAAATTTTGTAATAAGCACTTAGTTGCTTTCCTTTTTGTAAATTTTATAAACATGTCATTTTTATTTTATTTTGTCTTTTTGACAAAAAATGGAAGTGGAAACGAACCATTGTGATGGTTGACCTTCCAAAGGCTGTCCATTAAAAATGAACACTATAGTGAAGAAGGACATCAACTGGGAGATGCAAGGAGAGATGGGAAAAGACAATAGCATAAATTAGAGCTTGAAGAGAACAATCTACTTGAAGTTGGGTGGATGAAGGAGTTAATGTGTCTGTTCATTCTAAGTGAAGGCGTCTATGAGCCATGACCATTTGCAATTTTGTATTGCAATATGTTCTATTCTGGTTATGAGTTACAATGATCTATGCATACTTTGTTGAAGTATATTTTCATTATGTAGCACCCGTCTACATAATTTATTGTTTGTTGGGCATTTTTCTTTTGTCCATTGGTTGTACACAACGTTGTTTTGATTGTTGGATGTTTTGGTTACTGCTTGGACAATTTTACAAACCCTTGTGCATGTTGTCCTCTACTTGAGCATTTTATCCCTTCCTTGGATGAATTCAAAGAGCCCTAGGTGTTTTGTTTCGACTTGGGCGAATTTAGAGACACTTGGGCATTTATTTCACTACCTGGGCGATTTTCTTTGCCCACAGGTCATCCCGAACATTTGGTAAATTATTCTTGTGCTTGGGAAAGTTCCTTTCACTCCCATTTCTCCCCCCAAGTAGTGAGACTCTTCTCTATACCTGCACAAGCACCAAATCTGTTTTTGAACTCCCAACAATTGATTTTTTTTTAAATGCAAACCACAAATATGTTTTTGCACACAACCACGTTGTGATTCATTTTTTTAATGTTTAGAAGCATTTTTGTTGGTGAGATGGACAAGCCATAGGCCTACCATTTATAGATCATGATAATAAAGGATAATCACAAATACATTAGGGTTTGACAATGTTTATCATAATTTAAGTTTTATGTGGTATTAATCCCTATATGAATTTGATTAGAAGCTAAACTTGCAATTATACCATGCTTCGAGGTTAATGAAAGTTTTGATTCTCCCTTTTTAGAAACCATGAATGACAGAGATATGACCTTAGACATGTACTTTTAATATGTATTTTTATTATTTATGCTTTGTACAGTGTAATCGGTTCGAAGTCAAATTCCTTTGACTCTGTATTAATTATCCCACTTATAAATTTATTCTTAAAGTTAAACTTTATAACTTGAAAAATAAAGATTTTTTATATTAAAAAATTATTTATTTACTATGTGATTCACTAAAAGCTTTATGTGACCTTGATTTCCCAATTTTACATCTTATTCTCCACAACATTGTACACACACAGGCATCCCCCTATTGACAATCGGTGACAATCTGTGGATTAATCACTTTTTTGATTAAAAACCTTGATATGATGGTTAGGAGTTAAAGATTCTTGCATATTCTCGTCGTCATTTTTAAATCAATTGATGAAATTGTCAATATTAACTTCCTTGTATTTATGAATGCATATGTTTATCTTTACTTAACTTTTTCAAAAGAAAAATTTCTCTTTGTATTAAAACTGGAATGATTCCAAAATTTCTCTTTGTATTAAAACTGGAATGATTCCAAATTGATACAAAATAGTGTCCAATCATAGTTCCAGCTTATCAAAGCTACAAGTGAAAATTCTGAAAAATACAAAATGTAGATGTATTCCACTGTGCAGAAATGAAATGCGGACAGTCACATGAAAAACCAGCAACAATTGTAAAATTAACAGCAAAAAACTAGAATATAGAAATACTATGAGAAGAGGCCTCAAGACCATTTTCTCAGAGATGATAAATTAAGATGCCAGGAGGTTCCAGGAAAGCTTTTTTGGATAGTAAGTCAGCATTAGTATTCTGCTCCCTGTAGATGTGAGAGAATTTAATCTGAGAGAAGGTCTGGGATAGATCCATAATTCCGTCTTTCTAGCATTCCAGATCTGAGACATGAAGCTACCCTATGTTCCTTAACCAGTCAATAATAATTTTTGAATCACCTCTCAGATGAAGATCCAAAATGTTATGCCGAGTTGCCAGGTAGATGGATGCCCATGCTCCAAGTAGCTCCGCTTTCATGTTAATCCCAAAGCCACATTTTAGTGTCCAGGGGATCCGAGAGCCATCACAATTAATAAAATATCCCCAGCCCCAGAAAGTGAAACTGAGTTTTGTGAGGCTCCATTGAACCAGGCGCAGTTCCCATCCAGTTGAATAATAGGTTGAATAGGTCGAGTGGCTGAGAGTTTTGGAGGTCTTTCGAATTTCAGATCCCTCAAGATTAAAAAACATATCAAGTTAATGTTGATGGGACAGTCCTCAAAAATAGTCTTGTTGCAGGAAGTCCAAATAAACCAGCAGATAATGACTGGTAAATGAGGATAAATAGTGTCCTGTTGAGACCAATTTTCCAGTCATTCCTGCAAATCAGAACCTGTCCACCTCAGATTTAAATGGAGAAATGATAGAATTTTATTCCAGGTCAATAATTTGATGGGACAGTCACAGAATAAGTGTTTGTCAGATTCAGAATTTTGCCGACAGAGGATACAATAGTTTGGGCCAATCCATCCCCGTCGAAGAAGCAAATCCCAAGTTGATAATTTTCCATTTGCTGCAAGCCAAATAAATAGTTTGTGTTTTAGTGCTAGAGGCCAATGCCAGATCTTTTTGTTCCAGCGGGAACATCCATGCGCCTAGTATGTTGATGTGATGGCATGGTAAGCGTTCTTCATAGTCAGAATCCCTGATTTATCTCCGCCATTCCAGAGATATGTGTCATCTGCAGCATAAAGGCGGATCCCTGCACCTCTGAGAGCCGTGCAGTAAGAAGACCATTCAAGGGCCAGGGGGGCCGATAGTCCCAAGTCAGAGCTAGAAAGCCACAGTGTACAGTTGGATGTAGTAGCAGGACGCACTTGGGCTTGATAGAGATATTTTATGTTTGATAAGGATAGCTGATAAAGTAATCCCTGAGATAGAAAAGCCTGTGATCCGAGCCCATCGATAGCATCCCTGCCAACAATGATTTCAAGTCTAGATCCTGGCTTCTAGCAGATCCACTGGTGGATAAATTTAAGATTTCTCAATAGTGATCGCCAGATGGGGGATGCGTTGGAAGTATGGAAAACCGGTTTCCGAAGCCAGCGAGCGATAGAGAGCGAAAAAATGTATTTGCCAATGATGATACGGTGCCAGATACCGTCCTGTGTTAAAACACGCCACAGCGACTTGGTAGCTAGAGATTGGTTGAAAATTGTGATATTGTGAAGACCCCAGCCACCAGCCGACTTCGGCCTTGCAATGAGATCCCATCGACAGGTATGGAAGGAATTATTTTTGGTAGTTCCAGACCAAAGGAATGAGAACATCATTCTCCTGATCCTGAGTAAAATAGAGAATGGAATTTTGGCAAGAGCCAACCAGTGAACAACCATTCCTTCAAGAACCGATTTCAGAAGGATGTACCTCCCACCAAGCGTGAGCCAGCGATTGCACCATTGGGCGATACATCTTTCAAATCTAGTCAACAGCCAGGTCCAATCAATAGTTTTGTAGTTATCCGGCCTGAGAAAGTAGCCAAGATAGCGGAATCCCAAAGAG
>JASDQU010264277.1:0-15431 GCA_032191745.1 Picea mariana | reverse complement strand
AATCGTTGGGCAGGTAATCGTGAAACCCTGTTCTGACAAGTTTCATCCACTTTTCTAGTTCTTCCATTTTGATTCAATGGAATCTCTTCCTGTAGAACCCCTTGGTCCAGAGGACGTGAGGCCTCTGAATTGTCGTTACAATGCCCAAATTTTTGTATTTGGAAGAGAGACGCAAAAAAGGTTGGAAGATGCGAAATTATTTCTTGTGGGGGCTGGTGCTCTGGGATGTGAGCTTCTAAAGAACTTAGCTCTCATAGGAGCCTCCTATGGGAGCCAGGGAAAGTTGAATATAACAAATGATGACATTATTGAGAAGAGTAATCTTAGTAGACAATTCATCTTTCTGGATTGGAATATTTGGAAGACAAAGTCAAAAGTGGCAGCATCAGCGATGACTACAATCAACCCACATTCACAGGTTGAAGCAATGCAAGATCATGTGACACCAGATACCCAAATTGTCTTTGACGACTCCTTCTGGAATAACATGGTTGATGTTGTTTTAAATGCTCTGGACATTGTCAATTATAGAATGTATGTAGATTCAAGGTGTGTTTAATACTTCCAGAAACCATTGCTATAATCTGGAACTCTAGGAACCAAGTGAAACACCCAAATGGTTATCCCTCACTTGACTAAGAACTATGGATCATCACGAGATCCCCCTGAAAAATAGGCACCCATGTGTATGCTTCACTCATTTCCACATAATATTCACCACTGTCTCACATGGGAAAGGTTTGAATTTGAAGGTCTCTTAGACAAGACTCCAGCTGAAGCAAACGCTTTTCTTTCCAAATCAAAAGAATACATTGCAACAATAAAGTATTCAGGGGATGCCCAGGCCTGAAAAATTCTGGATTCTATTGTCGATTGTTTGGTTTCATAGAGATGTTTAACATTTAAATATTACCTCTCTTGGGATAGAATAAAGTTTTAGGATTATTTTTCAAATCGTGTGAAGCAACTTACTTTCAAATTCCTTGAGAATTCAACTACAAGCAGAGGTGCACCATTCTGGTATGCTTCCAAGCATTTCCAAAAGCCCCTGAACTTTACTTCCCACAATCCCAGTCACATGTCCCTAATTCTTGTAGCATCAATTTTAAGATCTAATACATATGGCATCCCCATTCTTGACTGAGATTCAAATTCAAATTCAAAGAGAGTAGCAGAGGTGGTTAAAAAAGTGCATATTCCAGTTTCCAAGCCAAAAGAAGGAGTGAATATTGTCATAGATGAGAAAGCTACAAATGTGAACCCTTATACATTGCATCATGACGACAATGACGATGATGATGATTATGATGAAGACGAAGACGATGGTGACAATGATGACGATGATGACGATGATGACAATGATGATTATGATGACTACACCGACGATGATGACGACGACAAAATTGGAGCTGGGAGTGATAGGGATGCCAAGGTTTCAATTTGTGAGATTCCTTTTACTACTATTCCATCCGATAATGTTGGGGGTGTCAGTGGCACTTGTGTTCTTTGTGGTTGTGTCCCCCAAAAGTTACTTGTTTATCCTTCCAAGTTTTCTCACACGTTTGAAGAGAGTGGAGGCTTTGGCTGGTCTTATGAATGTGATCCCAAGCTTGACTAGACCACTCAAGTATCTAAAGAAAATGCAGAGACTAGACGGTTGACTCGAGTGTACAAAAATGTTTTGAAAAATATTAGTGTAACTCTAATAAAAGGTCACGGAAAGATTGTTGATCCACATACGATGGAAGTGGCTGGAAATGAGATAGAAAGGGGACAAATTAGATGATGATTTCAACTGTCAATTTGGTGCAGTTCGCAAATAACGAAGATCCCTTGGAGAAATATGGAAGAAGGATAGTGTATTGTTTATAACGGTATTCTAAAGTTAATAAGTAGGTTAGAAGACAGAGACGGATATGATGCATTGACAAAAATAATTGACGGAGCTCTAGTGATAAAGGTTCTGGTCATTTTTTAGGATAATGATTATTTGTTGAAGGTGGAAGAAAGTTTGAAATGTGAGGACATATGTGCCCATTATTTACACTCAATCAACTAGAAAAAACTATTGGAGATTGTGTAAAATGAGCTACTTTCCCGTTTCCAGACTCAACTTCTTGAAAATGAGCATTCAGGTTTCCTTGCACTGATCAGGGAATATAGGAAATACGACCTTTCAAGGATGTGCAAGCTATTTTGTAGAATTCCTAATGACATGGAAACAATTATGAATATATTTCAAAAACTTTGTAATTAGTGAAAAAACATCACTAGTTAGATTGGCAAAAGATTAAGAAGATTCATCTTTACCTATGCTTCAAGGACGAAGCTTATTTTTTTTAGGAGGGATGACTTGTAATATATCTTATGTATATTACAACATTCACTAATTACTAATTAAAACAATTAATTTAATAATTATACTTTTAATGTAAAATCACATCTTTTTAGACAAAAAGACATGACTCTACTCATATACATGTATTTATGCATGCTATTGTACATTGAATAAGGGCAGCAAAAATAATAAATTTATTAAATATTAAATATATAGCTTATATATGTCTAATTTTGTGCTTCCACTTTGGCTTATGAAAAGCTTCCTCGGGACTTTATATCACTATTATTTTTTAACCTTGGGACAAAGCTAATTGGTTCCTAGTAACTATCTTTGCCATGATGTCGATACATATATTAACCAAAACCTTTGCAATGTTCCTCTAAATTACATTACAAAGAGACTATTTGACAAGGATTGATGTTGTTTGTCATTCTTCTTTTAAGAATTGATGTTTGTAAATATAACTTTAATAAAAAATAATTTTTTTCCATCATTTCATTAGCATTTCCTTAAAACATAAAACTTACTAAAATGAAACACTTTTATCCATGTTGTGTATCACAGGTTTATCAAGTCATCGAAATTAAAATATGGTCATCCTTCCGAATTTTTTTCTACTTTTATCAATGTTGGAGGAAACTCTACAAAATTGTTTAATTGATCTTTTAAATTAGAGATAACAAGCTTGTTTAAAAAGTTAACAACAAGTATGTTTTAAAGGTTAATGATAATTCTCCAAACACCTTCATAAATTTTGTGATTTCACTTTTATTCAAGCCTTAGATTGTAATTATCAGTCCACAAATTTACAAAGACATAAAATGTAATATTACAAAGGCGTGAAATGTAAACATTGTTACTTTATATTTTTTCATATAGTTGAAAAATATTCCTAAAATGTCTAAAATATCTTTTTAATACACATTTTTTAACATCTCATCAACTATGCGATAATTGTTATTTAAAATATTTTTTTATTAAAAATGATTTATGATGATGGTGTTTATTATTTCTAAGATCGATTTCATTTATATCTTATAAACTAAGTAATAATTATGATTTATAATAATTTTTATTAAAAAAAATTAATGATGATGATGTTTGCAATCTCCTCTCCTAAAATCCGTAAGATAAAGAGAATGGGATTAAATATTCTTTAAAATGTTATTAGGCTAAACATTCTAGGAAATGATGATTTTTTTCGGGGACATTTTCCCTAAATCCAGCGAGAAATTGTTAGATTCGTAGATTTGAGTGATTATTTATGTATAATTCGAGTGCCCCAAGGGTTTTTCAGCATGCTGAATCCATTTCTTCATTCAGAAATGGATTCTGAACAACAAAAAATAGTGATTCATGTAAATTTATATCGTCGAATTCCGACGAAAAAAACCATTTCATAGAACAACTAATTAACACTGTCATTTTATATTTGAACATAGTGGAAATAAAAATATCAAGTTTCTTACCAAATTTTAAAACATCAAGTTTATTAAGGTTTACTTCTTATCAATTTATGCAAAGTAATTAAGATATGAAACTAGATAAAGATATGTAAATTAAAATAAAATGGTTTTCATCCACAACCTTCTTTATATCACAAATTTTAAAAATTTAATTTAAAGTTTCTTCCCATTTTTAATTAACATAATTTCATATTTTAAATTTTTAAATTTTCAATAATCAATTTTTAAAAATATATAAAATAATCTAATTATATAATATAATAAATGAAAAAAAAGTTATAAAAACAAATTTCACAAAATGAAAACAAAGATATATTTTTATTTTAAAAATATGTTTGTCTATTAAGGGCTTCTACTCTGCCAAAAATATGAAATATTATCACTTATATTCTATGGTGAATGTGAAGGGTTTCTACTCTGCGGTGAATTTGAACCAAGAAATTTATAGTCACCATGAATTTGGACGGTGAAGGGTTTCTAATTTGCGGTAATCTCTAATCTAAATGAAGGTTTATACATGTGAATTTGAATGGAGATTTATACTACGCACTGAAGGAAATGGGTTTATACTCTCCAATGAATTTGAACATGAATTGGTACAAAATTTGAACGGAAAGAAGAGGAGGTGTATCACTATGGTAAATTTGAACAGTTGTTTTTTCATAAATTAGGACTCTATGGAATAATTCTCCACCTACGGGAAGAATATTGAACACTAATTCTAATGGTTCTATCTATGAGTTGAACCAGGTACACAATTTCCTTCTGTATTTCTTATTTATTTCCTTTTCTTTTTAATAAAAGATGAGTAATTCACCCTAGATACAAAAAAATCTCAAGGGGAGAACTAACAAAGTAAGCCTAGATATTTTGTATGAATATATAGAATCATTAAAAAAACGTAGAGAAGAGAGAGAAGCCAAACTTAAAACAGAGCATGAAACAATGCTTGATAATAAGTTTAAATCCTTTGAGGACAAGATTGAGACAAAGATAGAAAATAGAAATTTAGGGTTGGAGGGTGAGCTGTAGAAAATGGAGGGTAGATTTCAAGAAATCGAAAAAAATGGTCAAGAAAAGAAACAATCAATCCATGATGAAGAAGTCAAAGAAAATCGTAATCTTAGGGACAAGATTATAGAGCTAGAAGAAAAGTTAATTAGCAATTTGGTTGTAAATCGTTTAGAACCTAAGTTGGATATCAAACCCATCAAAGAAGAAATGAACAAGCTAATAGAATTAGACATGAGCGTAACAAAAGAGCCTTGAAACTCATAATTTTCTGTGTAAAAGAGAAGGAATATCGAGACACACTTGCAATATTCAAGGAAGAACTAAAACATAAATCACAAATTGAAACAACTTTCCTCATGGAAGCAAAAATGTTGGGAAAAATAATTGAAAATAAATATAGGTTAATCTGGGTTAAGTTAATCTCTAATGATCATAAATATGGCATACTCAACAAATCACCAAGATTAAAAGGTTTGGGAATATTTATCAATGAAGACCTCATTCCCGAGGACCAAGTTGAATTAAGGAAGGAAGTTCAAAAGGTGAAATGAGCCAGGAAGGAAGGGAAATGTGAAATCATTTGGAACCGAAAGGATATTATTAGGGATAGATACCAAAAATGTAACAATAGATAATAATTTGGGACACTCCGGATCCTCTCTTGGAATTTTTGTGGTTTTCCATGGAGTAAAGGGCCTATACAAATTTGGATATCGAGTGAAATTGATATTATTTTCTTAGTTGAAAATTTGAAGCATGAAGAATCTAAGGTCCCTAATATAGAAGGATTTGTTTTTTGGTCAACATGGAACAAGAATTCCTCTTGTATAGGGGTTGGAGGCATATCTTGTTACGTAAAAACGAACATCTCTCCTCACATTCAACTCCATAAGAAAGATCCTCTCAATTAGTACATATGGATGGAGATATTAGATATTAACACTAAGAATATTTGTATAGAAATATGTCATTTCACACCTATTAACTCTACTTTTTAAACAAAAAAAAATCTACATAAGAATTGTCCCTACAAAATCTTAGAGCAAGATATCTACAATATGAAAAATGAAGGTAGTATCCTTTTTTTAGAAGACTTTAATTATAGAAATGCAACTAATCAAGATATTATTTTAAGTAATGATTCCATCCCTAATACTCTATGTCTAGATCAGGACCTTGTAACTCTGAAGACCCAATCGCGAATTTGTTTGGTACTAAGCTAATCAATCTTTGTAGTTCTCCAGATTTAATAATTTGCAATGGTTTAAGGAAGTGGCCAAAATCTAATAGGATGACTTGTATCCATGGGCTAAGTAGTAGTGTCGTTGATTATTTAATATGAGATATCTCCATATACAACCAAGTAGTAAATTTTGATATTTTAGATGACCACAAACTTGACTATGATCATAGACCTTTAACCATAACTCTAAAATTTTCCATGCACAAAAGCTCCATTGAAGAGCACTCTGATAACCAAAGGCACTTACTTTTTGACAAATAGAAAGTTGATCTTTTCGTAAATGACTTAAGTAATGCTTTAAATATCTTAACGTATCAGAACAATATTGAAGCTGACTATCAAACTTTTACAACAATCCTCTCTACTTCCATTAACAAATTTTCTATTGAGGTGCTATGTAAAAAGAAAAACAATACAACTACCCTTGATACGATAATGAATGTAAAATTGTTAGAAACATTAGGGATGCTTCCACTGCATCATTAAAATATGATAAAATAAATATATACAGAACCTTAATTAAAAGGGAAAAAAAAGTATATAAATAGAAAGAAAGATAAACTTTTGCACTTATTTAAGATAGATCCTAATAATAGGATTCACTTGAAGTATTGGAATTTCTACATTAAAAATCTCTACAAATCCCCTAATGTCATGGACAACATTCCAAAAAATTCTACAGAGGATGAAGTGTTTTCTATAGAAGACATTAAGTTTGGGGTTAAGCAACTTTCAAAAGGAAAGCCTAAGGAAATTGAAGGTTACCAAGCTGAAATATTAAACATTGGAGGACCTATATGTTGATGTGGGAAAGTTCCCCTATGTCGACATGAGGGAGAATTTCCCGATGGAAGGTCCCAAATTAGACCCACTCTCATTTGAATAACAACCTCCACTAGTATATGGGCTTGGTTGTCGCTAACTAAATGAATTCCTCCGTGTGTAGAGACTTTCCATCAAAGCTAGGATAAAATCTAAATGCATGTCTATTCTAATATGCAAGTGAAATTCTATTTCTAAGAGTAGATACAATCCTATCTAATAGTAGCAGGGTCAATTACAGGTCTATAATTCAATGTGTAAAATACTATGTCCAATTTTACAATATCTTATCATATTACATACTTTTTAGCATATAGATGTTCATAAGCATGCTCCTGTAAATGAAATTCATTTATAATAATTTCCTACAAATGACAATTGACAAGAATGACAAACTAAAACATTTGCAAAAAGCAATCAACAACAATGCACTATTGAATAAATAAATCATGAAAGTGCTTGATATTATCATCCTTCGAAGAAATAATTCATTTTCATGAATACAACAAAAAATATATAGCTTTATTATCAGCCTTTGATTTCGACAAAGAACTATACAATACCTAATTTTGTCTTTCCAATCCCCTCTTTTTTTTTTGTTACATTATGTTTCTTATATACTTGAGGGTGGATTGTTGGATTTCCTAATTACATTATTGTTCGGTTATAACTTCCCCATTCTTCCTATTCCCATTAAAATTGGATTTCCTAGAGACAAAATAAATCATTACATAATATCCCTTCCTACTATGGTTCTCCTCAAGAAGGTGATAAATTCTAAATATTTTGGGGTGAAGAGATTTCCCCCTAAAAAATTGGTCTAGATGATGCCTAACTACAGGTGAACTTGTTCATTGACCATTGACCATAGAACATGGGAAAACACTTTTTTGAAGGGGAGGGGCATGTTAAGCCCTAGAAAAAGCCCCATGTTATGTATAAAACCCCTTATTTAAACCCTAGGTATTGAATTATTACATTTCTAGTGTTATATTTGTATGTCGGCTAGAACCATTCATTGCACCCTTTCATTATAATTGTACCCTTTGTCTTACGATCATATTATATCATATATATAACAAGGATAATTAGTCTTACGATCATATTATATCATCTCATACTGTATTTTGAATTGGATACATTGAATTTTTAACTATGAATTGAATGATACTATGAATTTTTAGCATTGATACTATGGTTTTTTTTCTCCAAGCAAGTCATATTAACATTTTCACTATAATTTTTTTTCTGGGATGACTCCGATAAAAATACTTGTCATTTATTTATATGAAATATGAAGGTATCTTTGGTGAAAATTTCAGCTTCTGGGTCATTACACTTTTAGAGATATACCTTGTGGAAGATAGGGTTTGTGACTAGTCCTATAACTAGTCTCAAACAAGTGTTTTGAGTAAAACAATCATACATTCTTTAGAGAGGATCCAAATTCCATGAGAACTATTACATTTGAAAGAGGACAATCCATAGTATTTATGGTAGAAATTTTAGAATTATGTATTAAATATTGGACACATGGAGTTTTGTACAAGTTCACTCCCCCAAAAAGGCCAAAAATCAACAAGGTTTGGGAAAGTTACCCTATCTTTCACTTGGCACATCCAATTTTGGTCAGACCCATGAAATTGTAGAGAAGATAGTTCAGAGTACTATACACCTTAATTTTAGACTCAAAAGGGCTAAAATTTCAAAAATACATCAGAAGGAAGGTCGGTCAGGAGGACAGACTCCAAATTAAGGGACTAAAAGGTACATAACTTACAATTGACATAACTTTTTATTGGAAGATATATTTTTGGTGATTCAAAATTTGTAATATATAGGAAAAAGAGGAGAATTATAATTTCTCACATGTCTCCAAAGGGGTCCCCAAGGTGTAGGGTAGTTGGTGATGGAGTGTTAAGGCACTCCATTATGTGAAGTCACTAGTTTTAAATCCAGGTTTACCTTGTGTGTCGATTATGGGGATTAGTGGGAACACCCTAAGGTTATAGTGGTAGCAGTTGGATAACATGACCCCATGTCATGCGAGTATGTGTTCGACTAGTTGTTGATTCTGCTAGGAAAAAAAAAAAATGTCTCCAAAGGATCCTCCAAGATTACTTCACCAGATAAACCTCCATAAAGCTCAACCATGACTCAAGATGAAATTGACAAGATTTGTTGCCAGATGGAAAAGAGGATCACCAAAAATAGGGAACAAATGGAACAAAAAATGGATGAAACTATGAAAATAAATATGGATGAAATGGAATACAAGATGGATAAGAAGATGAATGAGAACAAGAATGAGAAGAAAAAAATATGGACAAAATGGAAAATAAGATAGATAAGAATATGGATGACATAAAAAATACGATGGATGACATGACAAATAAGATGGATAACATGATAAATAAGATGGATGAAAAATATACAAAAATACAAGAAGGAACTGAAAAAATTATTTTCTTCCATGATGCTTCATGCTCTAGATGATAAACTCTCTAAAGGAGATATCAAAATGCAAGGAACTCAGGGAAATAAAGGTAGTATTTTGATTGAACAAATTGTCAATAATAAGCAATTTTCTAGTGGATTTAACTCTAATAGTGAAATTAATTACAATGGGGGTCCTAAATTCAACTTTTCCAAGATTGAATTAAAAAATTTTGATGGTACAAAGGTCTTTACCTGGGTGAACCAAATAGGGCAATATTTTTAACTGCATAATATTATGTATGATGAGAAAAGGATTCAGATAACAACTTTGAACTTTGAGATAAAACCATATCAATGGTATCAATGGGTAGTTAAAATGAAACCCCCTTTTTATCATTATACTTAGGGTCTATTTGCAAGAGACTTAGAAGAACAATATGGGAAAGTTTGGGAACATGAATATTCCAGTCAATTGACAAGAATCAAGCACTTAGGTGACATTGAATATTACAATTCAGAATTTCAGGTATTGACCACAAGGGTGGATAACATAAGTAATGATAAATTGTTGGAAGATTACATGGGTGGATTAAAAGAATACATTGNGGGAACATGAATATTCCAGTCAATTGACAAGAATCAAGCACTTAGGTGACATTGAATATTACAATTCAGAATTTCAGGTATTGACCACAAGGGTGGATAACATAAGTAATGATAAATTGTTGGAAGATTACATGGGTGGATTAAAAGAATACATTAAACATGATAATTTCTTAAGACGTCTTGAAAATATTATGGACTTTGTGTAATCTACTTGTCATATTGAAACCAAGAATAAGGCTATGCACAAGTATACCATTGGAGCACACACAAGAAGAAGAGATCGTTGTGGGGTTCATAAGACAAGCATACCTCAATTGACAAGGTTGACACCTCAAAAAATGGATGAAAGAAGAGAAAACAAACTATGTTTCAATTGTGAAAACAAGTACAATAAGGTGCATACATGTCGTGAGAAGAAAGTATTCTACATAGACAATGAAAAGGAAGAAGATCAAGAATTAGAACCATCTCAAGATCTAGAGCTAGAAGCGACTAATCCAATGATATATTGTCATGAATTGGTTGTCATCAATTGTTGGATAGTTGGTTTTCATTGATGTTAACCTTGTTCAATTATAGAAGAAGACTTGAAGAAAGTTTGGAAGCATTTAGAAGTGATGGGTGTATTTGGAGAAGTCTTTAAAGTGGTACCCTTATAGTGTAGATCTAAGCATGGCCCTCATGGGAAGATGCTTTGAAGAAGTCTAAAAGAATCCCTAGAAATATTTCTAAGTAGTTAAGTGGTTAAGAAGCCTCGGAGGTGTGGTCATGAAGCCAAAATATATTTGAATAAAAATAGGATGAAGGACATGGCCCATGCATGAAAAAACCTCATCGATGGATAGTCCTCGTCATGTCATTTCCAATGGTAGGTGTTATGTCACATGGTTCCTCATGGTTAAGGAGATATTACCCTTGAATTTGGAAGCCCCAAAGTATGGTTAAGAAGCCCTAAATAGTTGCAAGACGAAGTGACAAGCCGACCCCCAAATTTTTTGGAATATGAAGGCGGGGGGTGAATCAATATGAGCACTTTATACCACTTTTAACCACAATATATATTCTTTAACTTTATCAACAATGTTCAACATTTTATCATCAATGTATCATCTATGATTGCATTCAATATATATATCATAAGCATGTACTCATAAGCAACATCACATCAACATCACATAAAGAACACAGTACACCAGTATTTACATGGAAACCCAAATGAGAGAAAACCACAGAATGATTTCTTATATATATCAAGAATTAATTCATAGGAATCACCAACTTCCCAATTCTCAAGCTACAATTGGAAGGAGGCTACAACCCCCTATTTATAGGTTGCAACCTGAAGGAAGCCACAACTCCCTGAATTCTCTGGCTCCAACTAGAAGGAAGCTACAACTCCCTAGGTTCTCTAGCTCCAACCAGAAGGTGTCTACAACCACCTAGTTCTCAAGCTCCAACATGAAGGAAGCTCCATCTCCCTGATTCTCCGGCTCCAATCGGAAGGAGCCTACAACCCCCTTTCCTTGCCCCTAAAATATAAGTGTAGACCGATTGTTGCTACCACAATCACTGCCACTGTCACTGTCACTTTCATTGTTACATCAACCTATCCAACCAATCACTATCACATAAACCTATCCAACCAATCACTGTCACATAAACATGTCCAACCAATCATTATATCATCCATGAAACCATATCCACTCTCATCCAGGTGCAACTCATGCAAATATCACCAATAACATATCTCAAACCATATGCTCAACATCACCAACAAATGCCTCTACCAAGGATGCACCAAGATCACCACATAACATCACATGATATGTGTCTCAACCAAGTACCAACATGTACCTCAACATGTACCATCAACCATTTACCATTGCAAGTGCATCAACCATGCACCAAGCATGTATCACCAACACCTGTACCATACCATGTGTCAACCATGCAAATCAACCATGCCAATATCACCAATATGTGCCTCAAGCATTATGACAACATCAAGTGTTCAAAATACCCCTCAATCATGTGCCAAACCAAGAACCAAGTTATTCCTCAAACCATGTGCCTCAAGTATGTTCCAAACATATGTCTCAAACATGTACATCAACAATCAACACCATACCATGTACCAACCATGTTCCAAGCCAACAAACCAATAAATGTACCACTAATGTATCTCAACAAGTAGACCTCAACCAACATGCACCATGCATCCAAAGATGTGCCTCAAGTCATATAACAAGGCCCTCAAACACATGCCTCAAGAATGCTCCTCAACATCACCAAGATACAACCTCATAACACAATATGCCAAGCCTCAAGTATGTACCATAATATGTAACCAAAACAGATACCAAGATAGCCAATAATGTGTCTAATCAATGTATCATAACATCGCCAAGAGGTACCATACCATCATATATCATCAACATGTACCATACCGTAACCAAGCATGTAACCCTTAATACTTACTTATGATCTTGTAGTTGACCTGGTACTCTGTAACATTGACCTGTAACTTCTTCCACAATCCTCAACAACTTGGAACCAAAATCCTCCTCACTTATGTCTTTTCCTCGTGGGATGAAGACCTTTTGTCATGCAGGTACTCATGTGACGACCTCTAGGGAACCGATGGGGATGCCTCATGGGACACTTAGTGTCTGACTATAGGGGATTATTGGTTGTGGAGTCTGATTATCTTCTTGATTCATAGGTATTTGTTTTCAACCATGTTTATATCACATGAAGACTATACACCCTGGAATACTGTACACCCCTCCACACATGGGGGGTTGCAGGGGGGATTTCTCCCCCTGCGAGGTCTGAGGGGCTCATCCCCCCGACTAGGGGCAAGCGGTCCTCGAAGGAAAAATTGCCTTGTAAATGTATATTGTATTTTCATAGTAAATCTGGACCGTTCATTATAAGGTCACAAATATGATGGTATAAGTTGTGTTAGGGTTTTTTTCCCTAGAAGGAAACCCTATTTTATGAGGGAATTGTATTGCGACTATGTATCATTGCGAATATTGTATTCTGAGAGAGGATATTGCGAGAGAAAGAAGAGGAAGTTACAGTGGGTTTGTTGTAGGTTGTATCCCTTCATTTGTTGGATAATAATAAAGGAAGGAACTGGAAATTTCTCGGGTGGACATATCCCACACTAGGTGAACCATGTATATCTGTGTCTCTATTGTATTATGTATCTTCTGTGTTTTATTTTTGCATTTGTCTTATTTTATTGCTTCGTGATCCTATTTTTCTAACAGGGATGACCCTAATTAGGGTTTCCTCAAATTTTATCATGCTCCTCTACAATCCCAAAAATATCACACTTTTCCCGCTTCGCTACCTCATAATTCTCTGTCACAAATTAACCAAAAGATCACAATACTAGACCATAACATTCACAAGATAGATATTCAATGTAAGTGTGTGAGTGTACTTGTGAATGAATCCTTGTGGGGTATTTATACTTTTTCTAGGTAACCTATTCCCTTAAACTTAGGGCTTCTATAGATTTCTTGTTGCAACCACTTTACCCTTTCATTCATTTACTTGTAACTAACTAGGGCTTCTTGACCATTCTTTAGGGCTTCCAACTTCATAAGACCATATCTCCCTAACCATGAGGAACCACATGAAGTTCCACATATCACCGGAAATGACATGACATGTACTATCCATCTATGATAGTCTTACCTACAATTACACTATCCTTAATTTCATTATTCCTCAATCAACTTTAGGTCCCATAACCACACCTCTGGGGATACATGTAGACTACATCAAATGTTACTACCCAACTAACTCACCATCAATTTCGATCATACAGATTTCAATAAACTATCCAACATCTATGGACCTCTCCAAGGGTTGACATCAATCTTTAATTAAGGGTTGACATCAATGACAACCAACTATCCAACAATCTCCCCCTTTGGCATTGATGACAACATTGATGCTCCAATGCTTATGACGGGTCTTGATGATGATGTTGATGATGAGGTATCTGTATTAGTGACCGAGACAGTGACAGTGAGAGAGACAGTGACAGTGACAGTGACAGTGGTAGTGACAGTGACAATGACAGTGACCTAGACAGTGACAGAGACAATGACAAAGACAATGACAGGTTGGATGATGATGATAGTGATAGGTTGATGATCAATGACAGGTTGATAGTTGGATTATCAATGACACATTGACTATCAGTGACAGTTTGATTATTAGTATCAGTGGCAGTGACAGGTTGATTATACACATATTTTAGGGTGGAAATAAGGGGCAAGGAAAGGGGGTTGTATCCTCCTTCTAGTTGGAGCCGAAGAGTACAAGGAGTTGGATCTTCTTTCATGTTCAAGCTTGTAAACTAGGGGTTTGTAGCCTCCTTCTAGTTGGAGCTGGAGAATTCAGGGAGTTGTAGCTTCCTTCAGGCTGGAACCTTTAAATAAGGGGTTTGGAGCCTCCTTCCAGTTGGTGCTAGAGAATTTGGAAGTTGGTACTTCCTATGAACGTAATATTTGATATATAAGAAATCATTATGTGGTTTTCTCCCATTTGGGTTTCCACGTAAAATACGGGTGTATTGTGTATTTGTGTATGATGTGATGCATTTTTTATGATTATATGTTTATGATATGTTAAATGCAATCATAAGTGAATGGAATCATTGATATGTTAATGTTGTGATTGAAAATGGTTAAAAGTGCTCAATACTTATCCACCCCCCCCCGAGTCTTGGTGAATATTCCAACAATTGGTATTAGAATAGGACCTTCAAGAATCAGTCTAACCATTGTGTTAGCACTGAGAATCAGCCTCAGACTGCAATGAGGATAATCCCAATACCCATCAAAGTATATGTAAATGTGAATTAGTGTTTAAAAGGTCAAATGGACAAGACTCAGAATAATAATGTTTTAAACTCAAAAATATGGGCTAGCATGCACAAGAAATTAGGGTCTTGATAAACTTCAATCAATGAATGAGAATAAAAGTGAATAGGATGAATACTTAGTGAGGGATATGTAAAGGTCTACAATTGACATCAGGTCTTCAAGCAGACTAAGGAGTAAAAACTCAAAACACAAGATCTTTTTGAATTCAAAGTTTAAAAAACACTGAAGAACATCATAGAAGTATTATAATCTAAAATTAATCATAACACAACTATAAAAATCTCATGTGGATCTTATAATCATGAAAACTTCATAATAAGAGGCAACATGATGATATAAGAGAAACTGACTTCTATTAATAAAAAATTCTCAAGTCCAGTACATAACCAGAGAACCAGTCTTAGTCAAAAATATTACAATAATGGAGCCTCAGCTCAACCATTCCAACCTCTCTCCAAGAGATCTCTCCTCCCTTAAATAGAAAATAGAATCCCAAAATCCTTAGGAGGTCGAATCCCATCTCCTCCATTAGATTCTAAGTCTTGGATATAGGTGGCAACAATCAAAGAGACAAAAATCCAACAAACTAC
>JASDQU010264275.1:2587-13133 GCA_032191745.1 Picea mariana | reverse complement strand
GTAACGAGCAGAGCAACAGTAGTATAGAGATTGTGTATATTTTACGAGATCAAAATATATTACTTGTTGGGTTAATGGAGAGGATTTTGTAACATAAATGTTTTTTTTCTTTACTAAACATAATCTAAGCATTGCACACATGCAAGGAATTTTAACATTTAGTAACTATCTATAACTTTTACTCTAATCCTTGCAATGCGTAGGTATTTAACCATTCTATTTCATAGGTGAAATATTAAGAATTTATAGGAATTTATATTTCATGATCCCAGAATATTCTATCCACACAATGGGTATACAATTTGAGATAAATTCAAAACAATAAATTCCTATAATAAATATTTATTTAAAGCATCGCTATACAAAATGGAAGCTAAGAAAACTGCATGAAATTTAAATGAAATTTTGTATCATTTCAATCAAACAACAATGGAAATGTTTGTATGAATAACCATAAATCCAACATCACTAGGAGTAATCAATTATACAAGGATTCTATAAACGTTTACAGTGATTACTATTTCAATACAAGATTAATCGTCCATACTAATTCGATATATATTCCATCATTTCTAATTAAACATTACATGTATAAATTTACCGTAACCAAGGATTGTGGGTATTGAGGTTGATCTTGAATCTAGAGAAACTTGTGCAATGCCTTTTTCTTTCACCTCGCTTGCTAAGCCCAATACTTCACTGATACCTCCCAGCCAATGCTAGGGGTACTCTTCCTCCCCCTTAACCCCCTGAGCCGCAAAGGGGCCACACACAAGAAACCAAAAACAAAAGCTCCAAGCTTACCTCACGAGGTAGAGATTTCACTTTTTCTTCAAGGTTGGTATCCCAACTCTCACAAGTAAAACACAATCCCCAATAATTTTGGTAGCATAACCTTACCAAGAATCATTGAGAGCCATTTTCCTTCTTCACCGTTTGTTTTATAGAAATTTCCTCACTGACACGTGTCCTCAAGCACAAATAATTAACTTTTTATATTAAATTGATTATCATTATTCATTCACACACTCGCCACACTCTCCTCAAGTTGTACAAGTAATTACCATTTTTATTTTATTTAAAAATCCAATTTCCCTCACATTCCCCAATGTGTTCCTATTTTTTCTCTTAGTTGTCCCTTTGTTCCACAAATTATCATTTAATGAGTATCTCCTAACTAGATCTTAGTTAGAGTTGGAATAAGAGTCTTATTCTAGTTAGAATAGTGGTAGATTTACTGTATATATTATTCTATGTGTACACCTATTCTCGGATATTTTGTTTCTTTCTATTTTAAAAATCTCTTTTATTATTTTCATGCACACATGTGAAATTTATCCAATCTTTAGATTTTATTCCCCTTTTTCCTAGAGTTTTATTATTCTTCAATATTTTAACTTATGTCATAATTCATTTAGTCCCTTAATTAATTTTAGACTTAGACTTAGTTTTAGACTTAGGCTTAGAATTTGATTGGGATTTATAATTAATAAATTCACTGTTCAGTTAATTATTGTAATCCAACAAGGTCTAATCATTTAAATGTTTTCTAAGCCACCTAGATTTATTGACTCAAGATTTTAATTATGCGACGTGCCCTTCAAGACGCACCTCTATGCTCCAAGGGTGCCACTCACCTTTAACTGGTTTTGTAAGTTCGTCCAACTGTTGGAGTTAACACTCCACTTAGTTGACCTTGTGAGAGACTAAGGGCTTTTAAGGAATAAGGACTCTTCCTTATTGCACGCTCCTTATAATTCTTCGTGAGCGAGCATCTTAGTCTACCCTCATGACATTGTGGACCTCTCGAACTAGGTAATCATTAACCTACCATTAGAGCCATGATGGGAGTGGTAGTAAGATGTGACAGGGACGTTGCCACACCTCTCGCTCAATTTCTGGTTTATGTGCATGGCCCCTCTACGACTTATGTGAGTTAGATTACCAAGCATCATTAGTCTTGCATCCAATGATAAAACCCATGTCAATAATCCATATATATAAATAATATTATAATCAATCATATGTCACAAGTACTTAAATGAAATACTTAATCAAAATACAATTCACTCCTTGTCTCATTCCAGATTCCAAGGAAGTCAATCGATTCCATCATCATCCATAACCTATCATGTGTCCTGCAAAATGCTATCATCATCCATAACCTGTCATGTGTCCTACACACTCAATAAATCTCGTCAATAGAATCTTCTAATATATGTACATCAAATAACAATAAGTCACAAGGCATCATCATCATTATGTATAATATATAATGGAAGTGAAATCACAATGTACCATAACCAGATCACTTACACACAAGTGTCCTCAAAGAATAAGTCAATAAAAGTGTGCTCAACAGATCGAGATGTTACATACACGTCCTCTTCTTTTAAACTTCATCCCAAAGTTTGTACAGTATATAAACGCAAGTAAATAAATGTATCTGGCATAGATATATATGTCTAATTTATCAAACAAGTAAGGAAATTTTTGGTGCATCTCATATGGATCCTCCCAGGTAATCGAGTGTGGACTATAGTTGTCTCACTGGACCTTGACCTAATCGACTATTCTATGTCATAGTTGTTGAACGCGATGGTCTATAATGTGAATTGGATATTCCATGAGAGCACCCTCATCTGACACCTACAAATAACTCATGTCAATGACATGTGAAGGATCACTAATATAATGTCTCAAAATAGATACATGAAATACATCGTGCATACACCTGAAAGAATCAAGCAAGGCTAGTCGATAAGAAATGGGTCCTTTCTTTTCCACAAACTCAAAATGTCCCACAAACCTAGGAGAGAGTTTAACACCCTTTCAAAACTTGATTAAATTCTTGTGTGGTTTTACCTGCAAGAAGACTCTATCGCCAACTTCATAACTGCGGTCAACGCAATGCACATCAACATAACTCCTCTGTCAATCTTGGACTTCTTTAATCCCTTTTCTTATTGATTGCATCTATTCTTACATTTCTTCAATCACTTGTGTTCCTACCAAGACCTTGTCCTCAAGTCAATCCCAACTCAACGATGTCTGACACGGTCGTCCGTAGAGAAACTCAAATGGTGCCATCTTAATCGTAATTTTATAGTTGTTTTTGTATGGAAACTCTAATAGTGGAAATAAATATTACCAATGTTTATGTTGGTCCATTACATACATACACAACATATCCTCCAAAATCTGGTTCATTCTCTCTATTTGTTTGTCTATATCAGGGTGATACATTGTATTGAAATTCAACTTTGTTCTCAAAGCTCTTGGAAACTAGTCTAAAACCGTCATATAAACATCAATCCTCGATCAAATATGATCCTTCTTGGTACTCCATGTAATATCACAATCTCTCTGAAAAATACTCTTGCTATGTCTAGTGCCTAATATGCCATACATACTGGGATAAAGTGTGCACTTTTCGTCAGATCTTCCACTACCATGAAAATCGAATCATGCCTCCTTGCCATCGGTGGCAATCCAATGATAAATTCCATCAAAATGTCCTCCCATTTCGATTCTAGAATAATGTGTGGTTGTAAAAATCTTGTTGGATATTTATGTTCATCCTTCACTTGCTGACATTCTAGACATCTCACCACATAATTAACTATGTCTACTTTCATTCCCTTCCAGAAGAATAAGGGATTAAGGTTTTCCTTCATCTCCGTGACTCCTAGATGAGAAATGTTCATTGCTCTATGCACTTCACTTAATATCAAACTTCTTAATTCGTCATTAGGAAGTACATATTTTCTTTTGTTAAATATCGACAATCCATCGTTGTCTAATGAATAACCTTCAAACTTCGGTACCATCATGGTATTTCATCCAATATTATCCTTAACTTCTTTATACCAGTCATCGTTAGTCTATAAAGTTAGAATCTTTTCTCAAAGATTCATCTTAAGAGGTATTGTTGAGAATATGTGTGGTCTCTGAATCAACACATATTCCACTCTATTCATTGTTCCTTTAATGTAAGTAATCTCAATGTTGTATTTGCTAAGTAATTCTTACCAATTCCTTTGTCATGCATTCAATTCACTCTGTGTAAATATATGTTCCAATCCAAAGTGATCTATCTTTAATTTTAATTTTGGTCTAATCAGATAATGTCTCCAAAATCTCAAGGCATATACAATTGCTAATAATTCCAAGTCTTGTTTTTCATAGTTCTTTTCATGCCTTCACAATTTCCTTGAAATGTAAGCGATCACTTGACCATCTTGCATCAAAACTCCACCTAAGGCTTCCTTGGATGCGTTTGTGCATACCACAAGTTCTTTGTCCATGTCCAGGACCTTCAGTATTGGTGTAGTCACTAACAATTCTTTAAGATTTTGAAATTATTCCATGCATTTCTCTGTGCAAATGAACTTCTTGTTTTTCTTTTGCAATTCTGTAACAAGATTTGTTATCTGCGAAAAACCTTCAACAAATCATCTGTAATATCCTTATAAACCCATAAATTTGTGTACTACTTGTACATTTTTGGTACAGGCCATTCCATAATAGCCTCTACTTTCGTTGGATCCACAACAATACCTTCACCAGATATGATATGTCCCAATTAATGAATCTTTGATTGGTAAAAAGAACATTTCAATAGTTCCTTGTACAATTTTTTTTCTTGTAGACACTTTAGGACCAATCTTGAATGTTCATCATGATCTTCTTTTTTCCGAGAATAAATCAGTATGTCATGAATAAATACTTGAATTTTTTTTTTCAAGTATTCACGGAACACCCCATTCATTAAACTCATGAATACCCCCGGGGCGTTCGTCAATCCGAATGGTAAAACTATAAACTCATAGTGTCTGAAACGTGTCTTAAATGCAGTCTTAGGGATATCTTATTCTTTAATTCGTAATTGGTGATATCCTGATCTCAAATCAATCTTCGAAAACATTGTCGCTCCCTTCATCTAGTAAAAAAAACATCTCTTATGGGTAACGAATATTGGTTCTTGATCGTCGTTTTCTTCAATTGACGATAGTCAATACAATGTCTCCACGATCCATCCTTCTTTCTCACAAAAATAATTGGTGCACCCCAATGTGACACACTTGGATGTATAAGTCCCAAATCCAACAATTCCTTCAATTTCATTTTCAACTCTTTCAATTCAGGCGTTGACATCCGATATGACGTTATCGGTGTTGGCTCAATTACAGGCTTCAAGTCTATTGTAAACTTCTAGTCTCTTTCGAGCGGTAAACCTTGTAACTCTTATGGAAACACATCTGCAAACTCTTTCACAATAGGAAGGTTTTCTAATTCTTCCGCATCACCCTTTTTCTTTAGCGCTAAGATTGCATAAATCTTGCACCCCTTGTGCATACTCTTATGTAGTTATAGAGAAGAGGTAAATCTCAAGGACACCCCCTGGTTCCTTCCTACAATCACTCTACTCTGTCCCAAATGATCTTTCAAACTTAATCGTTTCGTCTTATATTTAATTATTGCATCATGTGATTCCAACCAATCCATACCAATAAATATGTCATAATATCCTAAGATCATGACATATAGGTTGTCCTTCGCTACAAAATCGCCCAAGTTAATGCAACAACCCGTAATCTTTCCTCCAACCATCTGTTTCACACCTAATTTCATTTCTACATATCTGAACTCGTCCTACTAGACTACCATTACTTTAATTCTCTTTATCACTGCACTAGAGATATATCTCTCTGTAGCACTTGGATCTATCAAAATGCTAAAAAATAAATTGACGATTGTAACTGACATTTCGAGCACAATGGATTGGTACTCGACCTGTTGGTTGTTCACTACTGCATGTATCTTGTGAGCCTTGCCCAAATCTCCAACTGTAGTGGTTCTTGATGATCCATCTACTCTGGCCTTCTGAATTGGACAGTCTCGCTGGTAATGTGGCTCTGCACATGTCCAACATCCAGTCTTTGGTCCAGTGGTCTTGGTCCCTGAAGTAGAAGTTGTTGGGCTAACAGTCTGTGATCCTAGTTTGTTCTGTTGAACATGACTAAATTGTTGGTGTTGTTGTGGACAATGCTGCTACTGTTTTTGTGTTCCTCTATAAGGAATCATCTACTGATGAGTTTGTCATTTTGGTGTCATGAACATACATCCTCTTGTAGTATCTCAATTCCCTGAAGTCTGTATGGTTGGTGTTTGATGTTGTTGCACTCCTCATGACATCTGTCCAGTCGATCTAGAAGGCGTCATGCCATGACCCCTATTGTTCAGCTCTTCCTTAGATATGAGGGCCTTCTGAATTGCATCGTGCAACATTTGGGGTGTTAGGATCCTCACCTTCGTACAAATGTTGAAGTTAAGTCTGAACACAAACTTGTTGAACTTTAACTTCTTCGTGTTCAAATGTGGAGCATACCTAAGTAGCTCCATAAATTTGGCCTCATACTCTGGCATCGTACGACCACCCTGTCATAAGGAGTTGAATTCACTAAGTTGGTGCTCAATGAATTCCTCAAACAAGTACCTCTCCCGGAACCCTTACTCGAACAAATACCATGACACGTCTTCGAGGACCATGTTTAGTTGAATTAGGAGTGTCTTCCACCATAAAATATCACTCTCCTTCAATTGAAAGACCTCCATGTGAAAATTCATGTTCAAGGTGTAATCATGAAGTGTGAAGCACATCTCCCTGTTCTCCAACCATGGCTCAGCGGTGAAGCCATCTGAGGCACTCCAAAACTCAGAAAACTTCACCTTCTTGATTTGTCTATGTATACTACTATGAGTTGGAGCACGTTGTGAACCCTCATTGGGCACATAGAGTCTTCCCTTATCTCGGTCTAGGCGGTTGATCAATGCCTCTAACATCCTTTGAAACGATCTCATCATACCTACAACATCTCCCACAACAACCTGCTCCTGCTGAGTGGTATGTTCTTCTACCTAGGGGACCCCTCAAGTGTGGATACTATTGTAGGTAGACCCCTCTGGCGTGGATACTATCGTAGGTGTCACATATTGTTCCATGGGCATAGTATCCACGCCAGAGGAGGTCTAACCCCAGTTACATATTAGGGGGTTTGTAATCATAGTTAGAGAACACATGGGAAGTAGACCATATGTCCCGTGGATAAAATGTGGAGGTGTCACATATTGTTCCATGGGCTAATCATGGAACAATACATCTTATAATTGTATTATGTACTTATACAATATATATATATATAATATTTATTAAGTATATAATCATATATATTCTTCACAAACATCCAAAGTATAAATGTAATCTTAAAACATAGCACAAACACTTATTGAAATACGAAAGTAATAGTCTTCGTTGGCAAGGTATCTATCCGCTAACAAAAATAATGGCCATACACCAGTCTTTTAAGATTCAACCTGTCAATATATAGCCGGAATACGAACTAAGTGTTTTTGTCAAGGTCTTAACACATTTTCTGATGGTTACGAGATTTGCAATTCTCAGTCAAAGTAAGGTTAACGACAGTTGCGATCCTAAACAACAGTGAAACTCCACGTAAAAATCATGAGTGCACCATATGTCGCCATAGTTTCGTATACCCGACTTCATGAAGACACTGTAAGCGCAGTGCACTCGCTTAATTACCGAGATAGTAATTGTTTTAACTCTTCTCTCCACGTCGTATCTATTAACCTAGTCATGGCAGTGTTAACCAAGAGTGATTATTGAAGTATACGAGCTCCATCATTAGGCACCGATTGAGATTTCAATGCTCAGATGTACCCAAGTGATATTTTCTGCGACATTAAAATTTCGCAAGGTATAAATCTAGACACATCCGCATTCTTAGGGTAAGGAATCTGATTAAAACGATTACAATATTTCAACAAGCATCATAGCATTGGTAAACCGATATGAACGATGGGTTGAGGGCTACGCAAACCAAATTCATTATGTTCAGTAGATCGCCTTAAGCGTCGTCTTGATTTGCCTTTTTATCACCTCATATTTTATTTTCTCTTAGTCATTGTTCATTCTCGGAGAATTGCCAGAATCTTCCTGATGGTCCAATATAACAACAGTGTAATGAAGCAACAAATCACTCAAATTTGAAACAAGCCACGAAATTGCAAGAAGACTCGAAAATAAAGCTAGAATGTAGACATCATTTTGCGCTGGTAAATCTCCCATTGAATCTGGACAACTTTTGAGAAAATTTAATACTTTTATATGACATAGTAAGAAAAATACATAATTTTAATGCATGAGTTTTTGTTTTTTATTTTTTTAGAGAAACGTAAAGATAAATATATCAGAACTGGTAACAGCCAGAGCAACTATAGTATGCAGATTGTGTAGATTTTACAAGATCAAAATATATTACTTGTTGGGTTAATGGAGAGGATTTCGTCACATAAACATTTTTGTTTTTTTACTAAACATAATCTAAGTATTGCGCACACAGATGGAATTTTAACATTTAGTAACTATCTATAACTTTTACTCTAATCCTTGCAACACACAGGTGTTTAACCATTCTATTTCAGAGGTGAAATTTTAAGAATTTACGGGCATTTATATTTTCATGATACAAGAATGTTCTATCCACACAATGGGTATACAATTTCATATCAATTCAAAACAATAAATTCTTATAAGAAATATTTATTTAAAGCATCCCTAAACAAAATGGAACCTAAGAAAACTACATAAAATTTAAATAAAATTTTGTATTAGTTAAATAAAACAACAATGGAAATGCTTGTAAGACTAACCAAAAATCCAACATCCAGCATGAGTAATCAATTATACAAGGATTATATAAACTTTTACAATGATTACTATTTAAATACAAGATTAATCGTCCATACTAATTTGATATATATTCCGTCATTTCTAATTAAACATTACATGTTAAAAATTTACCGTAACCAAGGATTGTAGGTATTGAGGTTGATCAACTTGTGTAATTCCTTTTTCCTTCCCCTCGCTTGCTAAGCTCAATACTTCACTCGTAACTTAGCCTCTCGAGCCGAAAAGGGACCACACACAAGAAACCAAAAATAGTAGCTCCAAGTTTTCCTTGCAAGGTAGAGCTTCCATTCATTCTTCAATCTTGGTATCCCAACTCTCACAAGTAAAAAGCAGTCCCCAATAATTTTAGTAGCATAACCTTATGGAGAATCATTGAGAGTCATTTTCCTTCTTCACAATTTGTTTTATAGAAATTTTCTCATTGACACATGTCCTCGTGAACAATTTTTTTTTTTTAGATTAAATTAATTATGATTATTCGTCCACACACTTGTCACACTCTCCCCAAGTTGCACAATTAATTACCATTTGTATTTTATTTAAAAATTCAATTTCCCTCACATTCTCCAATGTGTTCCTATTTTCGCTCTTAGTTGTCCCTTTGTTCCCCAAATTCTCATTTAATGAGTGTCTCATAAGTATATCTTAGTTAGAGTTGGAATATGAGCCTTCTTCTTGTTAGATTAGTGGTAATTCAATTTTTCTCACATTCTCAAATGTGTTCCTATTTTCGCTCTTAGTTGTCCCTTTGTTCCTCAAATTCTCATTTACTGAGTGTCTCCTAAGTATATCTTAGTTAGAATTGGAATACGAGTCTTCTTCTTGTTAGATTAGTGGTATCTTGACTCTAGATACTATTCTATGTGTACACCTATTCTCTTCTGATTTATTTCTTTCTATTTTAAAAATCCCTTTTATTATTTTCATGCACACATATGCAATTTATCCAATCTTTAGATTGTATTCCCCTTTTTCCTAGAGTTTTATTATTCTCCAATATTTTAACTTATGTCATAATTTATTTAGTCCCTTAGTTAAATTTAGAGTTAGACTTAGTCTTAGACTCACGCTTAGAATTTTATTGGGCTTTATAATTAATAAATTCACTGTTTAATTAATTATTGTAATCCAACAAGGTCTAATCATTTAAAAGTTTTCTATGCCACCTAGATTTATTGACTCAAGTTTTTAATTATGCGACGTTCCCTTCAAGACACCTTCGTGCTGCAAGGGTGCCACTAGTCTTTGACTAGTTTTGGCCATTTTTCCAACCCTTGGAGTCAACACTCCACTTGGTCGACCATGTGAGAAACTAAGGGATTCTAGGGACTAAGGAATATGCCTTATTACATGCTCTTTAGCAATCTTTGTGGGTGATTGTCTCAGTCTTCCCTCATGACATCCTGGACCTATCGAACTAGGTAATCATTAACCTACCATTCAAGCCACGACGAGAGTGCTAGTTGGCTGTGACAAGGACACCGCTATCCCTCTCCTTCAATGTGTGGTTTCTGTGCATGGCCTCTCTACTCCTTATGTGAGTCAGATTAACAACCATCATCAAGCCTGCATCCACTGATAAAACCCATGTCAATAATCCATATACATAAATCATATTGTAATCAATGATATGTCACAAGTGCATAAATGAAATACTCAATCAAAATACATTTCACTCCCTGACTCAATCTGGAGTCCGAGGAAGTCCATCGCTACCATCAACATCCATTACATGTCAAATGTTTTGCACACTCAAGAAAAATCGTTAAT
>JASDQU010264269.1:0-15007 GCA_032191745.1 Picea mariana | reverse complement strand
TCTTTGATTGAGGGTTTGACTGTGTGAAGTCCTTCTGGTTCTATTCCTTTGGTGGCAAGAAAGATCCTTCATCTATTGGCAAGAGATCCAACCTATAAGGTGGATCTATGAACTGAACCTTGTCTGAGCATAATACAAATGGTTCTACATCTCTTGTGGTTGTTGTGACTTCTTCAAAGATAAGGTTTCAGGACAAGGTAAGTTGTCTACTCATCATCTTCAGATCTGGATTTTTGTTTTTTATTTCTGTATTGTATGTTTCATCTAGACATGTGTATTAGCCTAGACAGCTACTAGATCTGATCCATATATTGAGTTTAACGTTTGTCTCTTAGTTTGATTTATTGTTTATGATCAGATTGCTTTAGATCTATAGATCTGTGAAATGCTTTTGAGTCCAGCATTATAGATCTGATTCACTGTCTTGTTTTTATCCTTAGTTGTTCACTGTTCAAGTAATGGAGTTCCTGTTTTAACTTCTGAACGTTAGATCTAAGTTTTTCTAGTTGCTATATTTACTGAGATTATAAATCTAAAGCACTGTCTAACTTCAGATCTCCTAGATCTGTACACTAGTTAAGTGTTTGAGTTTTATTTTTGAACTTTAGATCTAGTTGTTTTATTCACTGAAATTGAAAAGATACTACTGTTCTACTTTACTGCCCTAATTCTAACATGGTTTCAAAGCTAAGGGTGTAAACAGAGCTCAAGGATCTAATCTTGAGCCTACACAGATCCACTTTGTTAGGGTTGTTTTGCAGATTACAGTCATCTAATCTAGCACAGATTCAAACATGACTTCCTTATCAGTTAAAGNTGAAGACAGACTTGTAGGGGCTGCAAACTTTAATGCTTGGAAATACAGAATAATAAACATTCTTGAAGAAAATGATCTAGAAGATTATATCACTAGGGAGATTGAAGAACCTACTACAAACACAGCTAGGGCAGCATATAAGAGGAAACAAACCAAGGCTAAAAGAATCATTTTTTATTCTATCAAAGACAACATGATGCCCTTAATTGGTCATCTAAGGACTGTCAAAGATTGTTTTGATGCTTTGGCAAACCTCTATGAGAAGAAGGCACCTACTCAGAAAAGAATTTTGAAGAAACAATTACGTACTTTGAAAATGGGAAAGGATGATACAGTTGCCACCTTCTTCTCCAAAATTGCTTAAACTAAAGATCAGCTTATTGCAATAGGAGTTCCTGTAGATGATGATGACCTTGTTCAAACAGCTATTGATGCACTGCCTACTGCTTGGGGAGTTTTTCTTGCATCCGTAAATGGAAGAGAATCCCAACCTAATTTTGAAAGGTTGTGGCATGATTGCTTAGAAGAAGAAGGAAGACTAAACAACAGAAATGGCTATCCTATTCTGCAAGATCATGCCCTTGCAGCAAAGACCAAGAAATGGAAGAAGTTCCCGAAGTCAAAAGGCAAAGGTAAGAAACCCCAAGGTAAGCTTTCTCATCTCAATCCTCATTTATCTAAAGTTAAATGTTTTAACTGCAATAGACTAGGACATTATGCAAAAGATTGCAGGAGTCCTCCCTCTCAGCAGAGAAGAAGAGGAAGATTTCAAGCCTCAGTTGCCACTGAAGAGGCTAAACCCCAATAGGAGCCTCAAAGAAGACAAACCAGAGTTGCCACTAAAGAGCAAGAACCATAGAAGGAATATTACCTCATCTTAGCTCTTTCCGGCACTATCACCCAAATCAGAGGAGATTTGGCTAATAGACAGTGGTGCTTCCAAACACATGACAAGCTTCAAACATAACCTTGCAAATTATCAAGACAAGAAATTCAAAGCAAAGGTTGAGCTAGGTGATGACGGCACCTATGACATAAAAGATTTTGGCTCTACCTCTTTCCAGTTTCTCTCAGGTAATATCTTTCACATTGATGAAATTCTTTATGTACCTGGTTTAAAGAAAAATTTAATTTATGTTCCAGTTTTAGAAAGTAAAGGTTATTCAGTATCTTTTTCAAAAGGTAAAGCCCTTTTATGGTCCTCAAATGAAGATTTAAGTACTGCTATAACCATTGAAACTCATGAGTGTGGACTTTATAAGCTTTCAGGTCAAGTTGTTCAAGCTCTAGTTCATGAGACGATCAATCCCTGCGAGCTATGGCACAGGAGACTTGGACATCTCAATTACAATGCACTTCCAGGTTTGCAAAAGATGGTGACAGGTATGCCAGTATTTTCTGTTGAGCATAATAGTGTCTGTAAAGGTTGTTCACTTGATAAGAACATAAAGAAACCCTATCCTCTCAGTAACAGAAAATCAAATGGAATTTTGGACTTAATCCATTCTGACCTTTGTGGTCCCATGTCTGCACCTTCTATGAATGGTTGTATCTATTATATTATTTTTATTGATTATTGCTCACGTAAAACTTGGATTTATTTCTTAAAAACTAAAGATGAATCCTTTAGCAGATTTCAAGAGTTCAAGAATCTTGTTGAAAATCAAACAGGAAGACACATCCGAGTTTTCAGAACAGACAATGGTAAAGAATTTGACTCCTTCAAATATGATGAACTCTGTCGAACTTCTGGAATTAAGAGGGAGCTAACCGTTCCATACAACCCTCAGCAGAATGGTGTTGCTGAACGAAAGAATAGAACTATCTGTGAAGCAGTCAGGGCTATGATGCATAATCAAAACTTACCTCTATCACTTTGGGCTGAGGCTGCCAGTACAACAGTGTACATTCAGAATAGATGTCCTCAAAAAGTCCTTGAAGTGAAAACTCTTGAAGAAGTTTTCACCGGGTGTAAACCCTCAGTTGATCATTTAATAATATTTGGCAGCCCAGTTTATATACACATTCCAAAAGAGAAGAGGATTAAACTAGAGCCCTCCGATAAAAAAGGAACTTTTGTGGGATACAATGAGACCTCAAAAGCCTACAGGATTTATATCCTTGGCCAAAAGTTCATTGAAGTAAGCAGAGACGTGACATTTCATGAAAAAACATCTTTTCGTCGGGCCAGAGATCTTCCATGTGATTTAGAGGAGCATGAAGCTCTATCATTTGATTCTTCTCTTCCAGATGAGCAGAGGGAGGAAACCTCTGAAATTGTAGCAGATTCGTCAAGAGACTCTATTGAATTTCCAATGGAGTTACCTCCTGTCAAAAGGAAACCAGCTTGGTGCCGGGAGATATTGAAAGAAGCAGAAAAGCATTCAGCTCCGAAGGGCACCTTCAGAGAAAGCAAGAAACCAGATAAGTACTCCGATCTCATAGCTCAATTAAATACTGTAATTGATTCAGAACCTTCCACCTTTGCTAA
Organism: Picea mariana; assembly: GCA_032191745.1. NCBI lineage: Eukaryota > Viridiplantae > Streptophyta > Pinopsida > Pinales > Pinaceae > Picea > Picea mariana. The sequence goes on along the minus strand of JASDQU010264269.1, from coordinate 11,699 downwards.
GGCCTTCAAACATCAAGTATGGAAAGATGTTATGAACGAAGAATATGATTCTATTTTGAAGAATGATGTATGGACCGTAGTTCCTAGACCTCATGGTAAATCTGTAGTGACTTCAAAATGGCTTTATAAGATAAAGCATGCAGCAGATGGCAGCATTGAGAAATACAAGGCAAGATTTGTGGCTCGTGGTTTCTCTCAGAAAGAAGGAATTGACTACGACAAGATTTTTGCTCCAGTTGTCAGGTATTCTTCAATCAGAATTATTATCTCACTTGCAGCAGTTTTTGGTTGGAAACTTCACCAGATGGACGTTAAGACTACTTTTCTTAACGGTGAAGTTGAACAAGAAGTTTACATTGAGCAACCGGAAGGTTTCGTGATACATGATAAAAGATCTCATGTATGCAAACTCATGAAAGCTCTGTACGGGTTGAAACAAGCTCCAAGAGCTTGGTATGGTAGAATAGACAGCTTTCTACAAAGTCTTGGATTCTCCAAGAGCATAGCAGATCCAAATCTTTATATAAAGATCATTCAAAATCATCCAGTTATCCTAGTCTTATATGTGGATGATCTATTCCTCACTGGAGAGGAAAACTTGATAGCTCAGACTAAGAGGGAGCTTTCTGAAGAATTTGAAATGAAAGATTTGGGGCTCATGCACTACTTTTTGGGCTTGGAGGTTTGGCAGAAACCAGGAGAGATTTTTCTCTCACAGAGTAAATATGCAGTTGATATACTTCGCAGATTTGGCATGATGGACTGCAAGTCCATGACGACTCCAATGATCTCTAACCTAAAGAAACTCCAAGATCAAGTCACAGGTTCAGATCCAGAAGACCCCACCTTATATTGGCATATCATTGGATCCTTGATGTATCTCGTACATACGAGACCTGACATCTGTTATGCAGTAAATGCTCTTAGCCAGTTCATGTGTGAACCTAAGCATATACATATGGTTGTAGTAAAACATATTCTGAGATATGTTCGGGGGACTATAGCTTATGGTCTCAGATACACATCCAGTGGAGGTGTGATGCTCCATGGTTTTACAGATTCAGATTGGATGGGCAGTGCAGTGGACCGGAAGAGTACTTCCGGATATTGCTTCAGTTTGGGTTCAGCTATGATTTCCTGGTCCAGCAGGAAACAGGGCTCCGTAGCCCAAAGCACTGCAAAGGCAGAATACATCATTGTTAGTGCTGCTGGTAGAGAAGCAGTGTGGTTCAGGAAGCTACTTTCAGACTTGTTCAGTTAAGAGCTTGAACCCACAGTCATTCACTGTGACAATCAGAACTGTATAAAGCTCACTGAGAACCCGGTGTTTCATGACAAATCGAAACACATTGAGATGAGATATCACTATGTCCGGGACATGTTTCAAAAGAACAATCTCAGCATTCAGTATGTTCCGACAGCAGAACAGACAACAGATATTTTCACCAAGCCACTGTCCTTGACAAAGTTTGTATACTTTCGTGACAAGCTTGGTGTAGCTAAGAATGCCTCTCTTGCTGAGAGGGAGTGTTAAATTTATAAGCAGCTGCAAGAGCCATTCTCCTGAAGGATGGCTAAGACCCTAGACGAGATCTAAGGCCCCCAATGCACTCCTAAGGTACTTGGTCTAGGACCAAACAGTCAGTGCCATGGAAAAAGACCCTTGTTAGGGCCCCCAGTATACGACTGGGCTTCTTGGTCTAGAACCAAGCAGTAAAGACCCCTAAGAGGGCCCCCAGTATACGACTGGGGTTCTTGGTCTAGGACCAAGCAGTTAAAGCCCCTAGATAAGCCTAGGGCCCCTAGAAATGTCCAGGGTACCCATGCCTGTGGCATGGGTTGATCCTTGGTCTTTGACCTTGGTGGATAAGACCCCAGAAAAAGTTCTAGGGCTACTCAATCCTTGATCAAGTATTTTGTTGGTGTATGACCTTCCTGAAGAAGGACAAGACCACGAGGGATAAGTCCCATATGCAATGATGATAAAGTAATAAGTTCACCATGAAAAATGAATGAATAAGTATTGCCACCTTGCTAACCCTCCTTTACCTTTACTTGTGTTGGTTTGGGGTTTTTTATGTTATTTTTGTTTTAAGGGTTAATTAAGTTTAAATTAAAATATTTATTATACCATGTTTAAATTGTTTAATTTAAACATGATATTTTAATTATTATTTTAATTTAACTTTACCCCTAACCTAAACTATAAATAGAACCCCCCCCCCCTCTCACATCACTCACACTTTTGTATCACTTTGCCTCTAATGTGAGCGTTGATCTCTCCTTTGCTGCAGCCCTTATCTACTGCTGTTGCAGTCCTGTCTAAGATTTTCTGCGGCCCCTTTTTGCTGGTGAAGTCTCTCCTTGCTGCGGCCTATTCTCTTTTGCTGTTGCCGTGTTTGTGTAGTGTGGCAGCGGCTCCCTTTGAGGGCTGTCAGTGGTGTGGCATCTCTCTTGTTCTGCTGTGGGAGGGCTAACAGGGTGCGGCCACTTTTCTTTTATGCTGTGTGGGGTTTATAAGGTGCGGCCCTCTTTCTGTGGTAAGCCGGTATAAAGTGTGGCTCCTTCTTGCTGCCGTGATGAACCTGTAGGGTGCGGTCTCTTCTCCACTACTGTAGGGTATTTACTATAAGCCACGACCTCCCTTAATGACTGAGGGTTTATCCTGTGTGGGGGTTTGGATGATATAAGTCTCTTTGATTGAGGGTTTGACTGTGTGAAGTCCTTCTGGTTCTATTCCTTTGGTGGCAAGAAAGATCCTTCATCTATTGGCAAGAGATCCAACCTATAAGGTGAATCTATGAACTGAACCTTGTCTGAGCATAATACAAATGGTTCTACATCTCTTGTGGTTGATGTGACTTCTTCAGAGGTAAGGTTTTAGGACAAGGTAAGTTGTCTACTCATCATCTTCAGATCTGGATTTTTTTTTTTTATTTATGTACTGTATGTTTCATCTAGATATGTGTATTAGCCTAGACAGCTACTAGATCTGATCCATATATTGAGTTTAACGTTTGTCTCTTAGTTTGATTTACTGTTTATGATCAGATTGCTTTAGATCTATAGATCTGTGAAATGCTTTTGAGTCCAGCATTATAGATCTGATTCACTGTCTTGTTTTTATCCTTAACTGTTCACTGTTCAAGTAATGTAGTTCCTGTTTTAACTTCTGAACGTTAGATCTGAGTTTTTCTAGTTGCTATATTTACTGAGATTATAAATCTAAAGTACTGTCTAACTTCAGATCTCCTAGATCTGTACACTAGTTAAGTGTTTGAGTTTTATTTCTGAACTTTAGATCTAGTTGTTTTATTCACTGAAATTGAAAAGATACTACTGTTCTGCTTTACTGCCCTAATTCTAACAGAGACCAAGACCAAGAGATGACCATGCACCCTTATTCCTCCTTGCAGTTGCAGCTGCAACTGTGACTCTCCACAAAACTTGCGCTCTTACTAGGTGTACAAATGAACTTAAATGTCCTCTATTTATATTAATCTGTCCAGTGACTTTTCTGGCTGGGCCGACCTGAATTTCTGGTAATTATATTTTTTGTTTATCTTTTTCCTGTAGAGCCGACTTGTATTTCTGGAAGATAATATTCTAATATTATTTATTCTGCTAGGCCGACTTGTCTTCTAGAATTTCCACACATCTGTTTAATGGTTCACTTGCTTCCACAATATTATATTCTAAGTCATAGGTTACACGTGGAGGTTAAAACTTAATACCTCCCGCAGCTACCAAAACATCAACACTTTACACTATTGTGAATCACACCAATAATGTGAATGTTTTCTTAGACTTGATTAGATTGTCTAAATAGTAAACCTATGCATTTGGAGAAATCAACTTTACAAAACCTAATGTTCCAAATAAAAAAAGATTAACCACTGCACTAGGAACAATCTGTGTCATATTGACCAAGCATATTTTTCTCATGCTTATTTCTTCTGTCCCTGTACTTTAATGAAACGTTGACAAAGAAAATAGATTCTATAGCACCAAACATAGAGGATATTAGGGCTTCAAGAGATGTAGATATGCTCACTACCTGCTGGAAAAAAGCATATCGGTGACCTGAAAAATAATATTGGCGTTTGAAGACTCTTAAGTCGTCTATTGAGACTCAACTCCTGAGAGGATAACTAATTGTGTGTTTCCCTCTGTGAGAATTAAAATCAGTAATATAAAGTTCTGAAACCTAGCATTGAAAAATTATTCTGGACTACTATCATGTAGGTCATTCCCATTGCCTAGGAGAAAAGAGAAGCCATATAACATAATTTTCCAAAGCTTATTTACCTGTTCAACTGACTTTAAAAATAATAATACAGCAGAACCACGTTCTTTAAATTTATCAAATATGTGTTTGATTCTCCGATCACCATCTTCAACACCCTCTTCTGCAGAATTAGACTTCAGAGGCATACGAATAATTGTAGAATCAGATGAAGCCCAAGAAAGAGTTTTGCTAACAGAAAGTGGAAGGAACTGGTCTTGGAACCTCCCAGGCAAATCTGTACCTGCAAGAAAAAACAACCCTAGGTAAAAATTAAGCAAAAAAACTGCTCAATACCAACTACTAATATCCATTTTTGTCAAAAACTACATCCAACTCATAATTTTTTAATACAAATTTAAGGCAACCAACTATGCCATTTGTGGGAAGATATTAACAGAGGAATAATATAGAGGACAATTGTAAAATCACAAGGAAAAAGAACTTCAATATATCCACATAAATGATAAAAAGAAATCAACAGAATTTGTTCGTGCACATGCATTCAAGAAAAAATATTCTGGGTAGTGTGGCAGGGGTGTGGAAGCTACCTGCCACTCCAGGCTGACTAATACATGCTAGAACTAATCATCCAATGGAATATAAAGCAGAGGGATTTTCTGCTTCTGAAGCCTTATTTTCTTTTCTGATAAAAAGAAAGAATATTCCATTTAACATACATTCAATTTTAGTAGAAAAACTAAAGATATCGAAGGTGATGCAAGTTGTAAGAAGGGAATATGAAGGTAGAAACCCTAAGACCAAGTGCCAATCCATATATGGAATAAATGGAGTCAAAGTGGTATGAATCCATGAGGACAAGTGCATGAGAATGTAAGATGGGAGGGGCTGCTATGCATGCCACAAATTAGCCTTAGTTTGCTGATTTTTATAGCAGAAAACTACCTTGGAAGGTTATAGGTGCCATACTTACAAATTTGTCATGAATTTGAGGTTATGTTAATCTAACAAAATTGGGTTTAATATATGATAGCCTAACATAGTCACAATAGAAATAAGAGGGTCGAAAGTTGAAACTTCACATTACTCAATCTAAAATGAAGCATGGTTCATTATAAAGGCAATCACAACATGCTACAAGGGTTTCCTAATATAAAATTAACACACAAAATATAAGTGCACAATAAATCCTCACACCAAATGAAAATATACCTCAAATTCTCCGTTAAGCTTGCCAAAATGATGTACAATGTATCCCAAGGGGAGAGCTCCTCAATCCCCAAATTCTCCACCATGCCAAATGAGGGAGAGAGCAAACCCTTATATAGGTTTGAGCTCAACTCCTCTTTACAAAAACATAATAATTATGTTTCCTTTAGTTCTCCAAGAATAGAATAAAATATTACATTTGTATCCTCCCTAACAAACTCCTTACAAAAATTAGAAGTGACTTGTTCGGATCCACTCCCCCCCTAGAAGAACAATAAAATAATCATCATCCACAAGGAAAACAATATAATAACGTCATTTCCTAACTAACTCCATGAGAAATAATAATAAAATACTAAGTTAGTTAGGAAGCACTCTCCAAAAATAGCATAAGGATGTAATAACCTCCTCAAAGCAATTGACCAATCTCAAACATAGATTAGCCCACTCAAAAGATGAGGTGGATCTTTACAAATAATAATGGCATTTTTGTGGTTTTAATTATTTGTGGATCTTTACGAATAGATTACATTGCCTTCCCTATAAGAAATGTTTCGTACTGAAAGCATGATTGTGGAAAGGCTTTACATCTTTTCTCTGGTTTGTAATGTCTTTGCATGATTCTCTGTTCTTGATGTTGTCATGGTTGATGATACAAGACGGTATGAACTTCTAATTGCTAAGCAGAATTGTCAAATTATAAAACTATCTGACCATCTTAATTTGATCCTTTGTGGAATATTGCGCTTATAGGGTTTCCAAGATAAATTGTTATTATGAGACACAATTGCACTAGCATCAATATTCTTTGGAAGATAGGTCAATTGTTTTCGTTCAAAGTGATGTTGATAAACTGACTTGTTAATGTACTTGCTTTTGTGATTAGGAACTGTTATCGCACAAATCCACACTTATTCATCTAAAGTCTAAAAGTTCAAGTGTGATCCTGCATAACTGAGAGGGAAGGCCATTGTCACCTCACCCATCCCTCTTTCACTTATGGCCAACTCTCCTCCGACTCAAAGGGGTATCCTTGGATTAAGATTGCTAGGACATAGGGCAAGGACGCTTACAATGGAGAGTGAAGTCCAAGAAAAATGAGTTTGGGTAGCTTTAACGTGTTTTGAGAGAAGTGATTGGAAGTCTGAAGGTCAGTGTCTTTCCATTGGGCATATGGGGTCAAGCGAGCAAAACTTGGAGGTTGAACTAGATGAAGCGGAAGAGGTAGAGTCTACTCCCTGAGATGTCAGCATGTTTCGGCCTTAGGTAAGACCTTGAGGTAGGCCTTTAGGTTAGACTTTGAGGAAAAGGGATCTAGGGTGCAAGCAGGTTGGGCCCTAAATGTTGTCTCCCTTCTTGAGGCTTCATTTAGATCAAGGATTAAATGTCTAGGTCAAAACCCTAAGGTGCAAGCATGTTTGGGCCTTAGGTTTCTATCCCTAGCGTGGACATCTCACAAACTTCGACAAATTGAACCTTGTGAGGAAGAGAAGCACTTATGTCTTCCTCCTAGGGTTTCAACAAAACAAAGAAACTTGCAACAAGATAGTGATTAAACATCTTCAACATTAGCAAGGAACAAGAAATTGCAGCAAATTGCTTACTCTTTCCAAGTAGACAAACCATTCAAACCCTAGTTGCAGAAATATCCATCCAAGATAGAAATAACCATCCACAAAATAATCCTTCTACAAAAATGTGCCCAAGTATGAGATGTTCCAATAAAATTACAGAAATTTCAAACTTCACAAGGGAAGAATCCCTTGAGTTGTGATGATCCAAATGAAAGGAGATGCCTCTCTATTTATATGGAAAGGCTCAACCTCATCTCTGTTATCCACCAAGTTGCACTAGGATGGATTTGCAGTTGAGCCGCCAAGGATTTAACATTCACATGTTCAAAATCAGAGTTCGGAAGTCCAACCGGTCAAATATGACCATTTTTTCCCATTTCCATCCCTTGCGGGGGCATTGTAATAAGATGAGATTAGCATGATGATTCTGTAAAAGGCTTGGCCTCCTAAGACTTGATCATGAGTATATACTCTAGAGTGTTTTAACTTTTTTTTCATTTGTTAATTATCTCTTGCGTGAAATTTTTTTAGGCAAGTTATAATTTCAAAGTTTTTTCACTTACTACCTCCAAAGCTGGAGTGTGTATTCATGGTTAGGCCTTAGCTTGGTATTCCAAGTCTAGTGTCTAAATGTTTATATTACCATGCTAGGTCATCAATATTTAGTCATATGGAAATTGCGCTAAGTCCCCCATAGGTTTTTTTTTTAAGTTTTGAGTCAATAAATTATTTCTCGTAAAACGAGATATTTTAATTGTATTTTAGTCATGTATTAAAAAAGTGGTACTAGGAGGCATTGTATGCTTTGGAGGTATTCATTTTTGGACCTAAAGTACCCACTTTCGTGAGTAAAATTAGTGATTTTAATCACTCAAAAATTAATTTTGCTCACAAAAGCCAATGAAAGACATAAAAAATCAGAAAAATCAGCAAACCTATTTTTTGGGAAACATGTCTGGGACATGTTTTGAGTCAACTCTCACTCTCTTTGAGTTAATTGAGCCTTGTTGGCAATCATTGATGAGTTAAAGGTGAGTCAAGAGATAGTTCTCTTGAGAGGGGGTGCACCCCTTTTGGAGAGATGTGGCGCACTCCAAGAGGAGGCTGCCTACCTCTTGAGAGGTGGCGCCCCTCTTGCTCACTCACTTCTCCCATGTGTCAAATAAGTGGAGAATGGAGAGAGGTGGCAGCCTCACCTCTAACACTTGGCAAAGTTTTCCGCTCCAAGTGGTGCGCCCTCCCTCCTTGGGAAGTGCACTCCTCTCCCTATTTACTCAAGCATTCACCCATTGCATTGGCTATTTGGAGCTTTGATGATTTTGCTTGCTGGTTCTATTGTAATCTATCATTCTCATTGGAATAAAAAGACTTTGGAGGCTACTACATGGTGTAAAGCATTGTTGTGTGGATCTTCTATGTTCAAATTTGTATGAGGTATATGCTTTCTTGTTAAGTTTTGGCATTTTTTTGTTAAATCTTGGCCTTGGAAGGGGAGCTATCTCCCAAAAGGATAGAAATTGAAAAGCTTGCTTGCTTGATATTTCTATTGATTCATGTATGTTAGATAGTTTGAATTGCATGTTTATTTAGCTTAATATTCATGCTTTCATGCTCCTATATTATGTGACACCATTATATTTAACCCTTTTGCAAGAAGTTCTAACTTGTGCAGGATATCTCACTTGAAGGATAGGTTGAGCATGTTAGCATCTTCCTCTTCTTCAAGATTGTCGTGAACAACATAGTCCCTCGGTTTTCCACCAAAGAAGGTGTGAAAATTCCAAGTCCTATCAGCTTGCCTTCTTGGTCTGTCTTTGACCAAGCAAAGGCTTTAAGTGTTCATTGTCTTTGTTTAGTTTTCTGCTGTTTTATAACAGCCAACAGTTCATGTTCTTTTGAGCTGATTATTATCGTTATATTTTCAATTTGGGTGCTCTAGCATGTCGTTTTTGCCATAGGAAATTAGTACATGCAACTCAAATAAATATAACACACCTAATACATCGTTTAACTGTTGATAATGAACAGATCTAGGAACTAATAGCATGCATTTGTGGACACGGTATTTTTGGTCAACATGACCCTGGACAAAACCCCCCCGGGGAAAACCAGTTTGAGATCTAAATGTATATATGAGGAAAAGCAAGTATGGGTTACAGTAAACACAATAAATGATGGAACCAGATACAATAACAACTCCAACTGAGTTGATACACAAGCTCCCTCGATCAGATGCGCCCCTGGATGGTGCGCCCCTCATGCAAACTGCCAGAACCACTGTAACTGCTCCAGAAATCATCTGTGATGTCAGAACTGAAAACCCCTCCACAGGAATGAAGCTCCAGCTGATGTCCTCACTCTGCAACTGACCTCACTGAAATCTGATAGCTAGAAATCCTACCAGGAAGGAATAAGTCTGCCAAACTCATGCGCCCTCCTCAACTCTAGAATAGCTCCAGTAAAATAATGAAGCTAGCTGCTCCAAGCCTCCCATAGGGAAAGCTAGCGGCCTCCTCCAAGCTCCCTCATGCAACTGATCTCATCTCCATAGCTTGAGTTCTCCTCCTCTCATGAGCAAAAACTCTCCATGAACAAGTGCGCCCTCCTTAGACCCTTTGCGCCCTCTTAGTGCAAGAATAGAAAACCTAAGAATCAATGGTTGAGATCAATCCAAATGAATGGATGAGATCTCACCAATCAACTCTAAATCATAACCCGCTTTTGGGTTAAGTTTCCTAAGTCCACTTATGTTTCCAAAATCACCCCAAAGTGATTTAATACTCACTTTATCAAAAAGTGACCAAATTTCACTTTAACCAAAGTCAAAGTGAAAATAGACAAAAGTACTAGGTACAAAGTGTCATGTCCTTCCCTCATGTGCTAAGGAGCTCAAAAGCACATGGGGAACACCTCCCAAGGTACAAATCTCAACACTCCCTCTTACCGAGGAAGGTGTTCCTCACCAAGCCCATCTTGTCTCTGAAGAAGACATCCTTGCCCCGTGGCAGGGCCTTGGTGAGAATATCTGCTACCTACTCATCTGTAGATATATACTGCAATTGAACTGCCCCTCTCTGAACCCAGTCACGAATGAAGTGGTACCTGATCTCAATATGCTTCGACCGGTCATGAAACACTGGATTCTCAGAGAGTTTTATGCAACTCTGATTATCACAGTGAATGACAGTCGGAGCCATCTCTTGACCGAATAAACCAACCAGCATCTTGCGAAGCCAAATGGCCTCACAACTGGCCTGACTGGCTGCCATGTACTCTGCCTCGGCCGAACTCAAAGCAACTGACTTATGCTTCCGGCTGAACCAGGAAACAAGTCCTGACCCCAAACTGAAGCAGCACCCTGAGGTGCTTTTCCTGTCAGCAGCGCATCCTGCCCAGTCTAAATCTGTGTAGCCAACCAAACTGACTCCATCTCCCCTGACATAATCTAGGCCAAAGTCCATTGTCCCAGCAACATATCTCAAGATGTGTTTTGCCCCAACCATGTGAACACTCCTCGGCTCGACCATGTACTGGCTGAGTGTGTTCACGGCAAAACATATATCTGGTCTAGTGTTAACCAGATACATAAGTGAACCGATCAACTACCTGTATGTTGTGGCATCCACCAACTGGATATCTGAAGCACTAAGCTTCTTCTAGTTGGTAATCATAGGTGTAGACATAGGTCTGCAGTCCTCCATCTGAAATCTGCTCAGAATATCTGTTGCATACTTCCCCTGCCCGAGAAATATGTGACCCTCCTCCTGCCATACCTCCATACCTAGAAAGTAGTGCATCAATCCGATATCACTCATCTCAAACTCTGATGCAAGTCCCAGCTTACACTCAGCTACGAGATCCTCGGCTCCTGTAATGAATAGATCATCCACATACAAAATGAGAATGAGCGTGTCCTCACCTCTAATGATGAAATAGAGGTTTGGATCAGCATCGCTCTTCTTGAAGCCCATCTGAAGCAAATAGGTATCAATCCATGAATACCAAGCTCGGGGAGCTTGCTTCAGTCCATATAGTGCCTTTCTCAAAAGGCACACGTGAGTCTCCCTGTCACTCACCTCAAAACCCTGTGCCTGCTCTATGTACACCTCCTCCTCAATAAAGCCATTCAGAAATGTGGTTTTCACATCCATCTGATGAATGCGCCAACCCAACTCTGTTGCTATGGCAATGATAGTCCTTATAGAAGTGTATCTCGCAACTGGTGCGAAAGTCTCATCATAGTCGACTCCCTCAATCTGTGAGAAGCCTCGTGCCACAAAACGAGCCTTGTGTTTCTCCACGCTGCCATCTGCAGCAATCTTGGTCTTGTACAACCACCTGGAAGTCACAACTGACTTCCCCACTGGCCTCGGAACCACATCCCAGACATCATTGCGCACAATGGAATCATACTCCTCGACCATCGCCTCTCTCCAGACCTGATGATCCTCTGCCTGTGCAAAAGTCTGTGGCTCAATATCCCTGATAGTCGTCACAAGTGCTAAGTATGCTCCCAATCTGACTGGTGGCCGCCTCTGTGTAATCTGACTCTTGGGTTCCCCTACATTCTCTATGGCCTCCTTCAGGGTCTCCTGAAACCATCTAGGTCTCCTCTTCCCTGAAGTGGTCAATGGAGAAGTAAGGTCTCTCTGCCCAAGAGTAATGGCCTC
>JASDQU010264266.1:0-15432 GCA_032191745.1 Picea mariana | reverse complement strand
CTACAACTTCAACTTAAACAAATCAAATATTTGAACTCACATTCTGGAAATTCTTACGATTGAAGAGCTGTTATCACAGCCAATTCCTTCCCACGGGATGAAAAAGCAAGGATCCGAAACCCATTCTTTTATATCAAACCTTCTTTTGATAACGCTGATAGCTTTAACTGCAGTTGAAGAACTACGCTGGTTAGAACTTGATTGTGATATAGGTTGCGGGTTTAGGGTTTAGAACTTGATTGTGGCACTTACTATCTGGTGAATAGGTTGCGGGTTGCGTATCAAATACTTGGTAATACTCTAAAGCGTTTAGTATCGGAGTACGGGTGGAGTTATCCGCTTTAACGAGATCAAAGTTCAAGTCACTTGTTTCATTGATTAAGAATGTTCGCTGGACGGCAGAATACGTTTGCAGAGTAATGGTTTCAGGATTTCTTTTACCATTTATCATAATATAGAAAGATCTCGGCGGTTCAGACATTTTTAGGGGCTCGATCTCTGCAAAATATAACAGCAGTAATGTTTGGAAGCCTTCGGTTGGGCCCAATTCCTTGAAATGAAAAGGGATTGTCTTATTTGTCATCAATAACTGAATCCATGCCGTTTGCATAACAGCAGTTGGAGGAAGGTTTTTGGTATGGTTTGTTGAAATGAGGTGGCGTGTACTGTTACTCGTGTACCGACTCACATCATCATTATATGTCATTGTAGTCAACCCTTCGGTCCATTGGCGGTCGAAGCTGTCCTGAGGATACCTTCAGCATACAAAGATAATTATTGAGGAAAAATATAACACCTGCAAGTACTGCATCAAAATTGGCGCTTCAACACCACTAACTCTTCGTGACTCTAAAATTTCTACGCAATACCAATAAAGTTGAAAATGTTCACCTTATTGTCGAATATCCACCAACAGTATTTATTAGTGACTGACGCAACATTGTTCCTGGCTTAGCCTGTTCATACATGCCATTTCCGAGGGTTCTCAACTGGATAGCATTCACAAACGGATCTTCAATCTCTGAGGTTCTGATGAAGCAAATATACAGCACTCTGCCAGAACTAGCCAAGATTCTGACGCTGGATGAGTTTGAATAAGATTCGATTGTTATGTTTCTATAAGCCAACATACCCGGTGTCTCGATAGAGACAGTGAAGTTCGTCGAATCTTTAAATCCAGCATACCATACTCTTAAGAGATAACGCACATTGGGGGTCACAGGTAGCTTATAGCAAGATTTGTTGAGAGGCTTTGGGAATAACCGTAGACTTTGCAAGTAAGATGGCAAGCTTGAATTCCCTGTGTCTACTGTCTGACCAACGTCTATGTAATTAGTATCAGCCACCCATGTCAAATTGTCTCCGTTTGTTTTTCCACCACAATCGATATTGAGAAATCCTACATCACCGCCAGAAATTTGTGAGTAAAACAATATCTTGTCCTCCAAATATGACGAATCATTAAGCCTCAAAGACGGGATGTGAAATGAAAGATCTAAAACAAACTTCAATATCACTTGTTTGTTTTAACAGTAATTCTAACTTCAATAATCACCTGGTTGAGCAATAATAGGAGACAATAAAGTCAACAATACGCCCACTGCTATCGAACTGGCCCATTTGCCATAACGAACTTTGTCCATCTGTGGACGAAATTTTAAGAACTGCGATTGTAGTAGATTGGATACAGGAAGAATGGCGGCTGCTGCTTAATCTTACAAGCAGTTGGAAGTGTTGAATTTACATATGAAAGCTGAGTACGTTTGAAGTGCTTCGAAACGTAAACGGAGTCCAAAACGAGGAAGTACCCGTCCGGAACGATGCCCTGTATGTCTCCCCATTGAGAGCCATATAAACATTTTGTCAAATTTTCTGCTTGCAGAGCCCTACAATCCAATCGTTGAAGCGTTCCAAACGAACCTAAGCCGTCTTTTCTAATTTCTATTCAACGAAAATAAAATATTTCTTTACAGTTTTTATTTTTTTTTCAATTTTAAAAATATTTAAATATAATTATTTTTATTATTACAATAAAAAAAATTGTTGACTTCATAGCACAGCCGCAAAGTCGACTGGTAAACGCCTATAGGTATAGGTGTTAAAACCCTAAAATTAGTTCAAACCCTACTCAGGCGCATGAAAAAAAATAAAATTCGGCTGATGAACGCCTATAGGTATCGGCGTTAAAACCCTTAAAATTAGTTCAAACCCAACCCAGGCTCATGGAAAAAATAAAATTGGACTGGTGAACGTAGATACGTATGCGTTAAAACCCTTAAAATTAATTCAAACCCTACCCAGGCGCATGAAAAAAAATAAAAGAACCTTAAGCATGGCGTTAAAACCCCGCCTACACAGTTTAAACCCAGTATCAAGGAAAAATAAATAAAAGAAACCACGTCCAAGCATAGGAAAAAAATAAAAGAACGCAGGGCACGTAGTTAAAACCCTATGCTACAGTAAATAATCGATCAATACGAAAGCGGTTCAGAATCCCACATTCCATTAAAAAACGAATGTCATTCACACTTCAAATGTGGAATAAGGTGGTTCACATTTTATCAATCTTGGTTTAATCATGTAAATGTGATAATAAATTTTTTTATAGATATTAATTTTGGTTAATAATCTAAATTTGGCAATCATATAGTTTTACAATAATTTTTTAATATGATTAGATAAATGTGAAAAAGTAAACAGATTAACGAATGTATTTATAAATGCAAGGAAGTTATAAACAATAAATCTTATTCATTGATTTAAGAAAACTAAAAAAAATATACTAACATATTTTATTGATACCCATCAAATTAAGTTTTTAAATTAAAAAATCATTAATTAATTATACACATTGTCAACATTATCAATAAATATACCTCTATTGATCTGTTCAAAATTTAAAAAATATTAAAATATCGTTATTACAACAACAAAGATCAAAATTTAAGAAATATTAAAATATCATTATTATAACAATAAGTTACGATTTTGATGTCTTGGGTGCTTTTTTTTTGGGAGGGTCTCTCGTGGAAAAAGCCATACTTGCAGAAAATTCCAATATTCTGATTTAGTGAATTTTTTATTATATTTAAAAATAACAGATATAAATGACTAAATTTCTTTTAACAATAATTAATTATGTTACGTAAGGTCGATGATACTTCCAATTTCATTTTATGATTTTTTTTTAATTAAAAAAAAACCATTTTGCATTTTTATATGCAAATAATAATATTGTATTCCCTATAAGTTATGAGTTAATAGTAACTTGATATACAATTTTGAATAAGTGTTTAAAGACTTCTTCTGATTTATGTTTTTTCTAATTGTCAAAAACCTCTTGTAATTTACACATTTATTATTAAGAAAAGTTAACATATTTATTTTTTAATGTTAAAAAATCTGCAAACGATTTATTCTTTATTATTAAAAAAAGTTAATGTTGATGGTGCGGATAAGGCACATCGTTTTTAACATATTTATTATAAAAAAACTAATGTTAATGGCGTGGATATGACCTATCTTTTTCATAAAAATTTAGACTTTTCTTCGTACTTATTTATGTTTAATTATTATTTTTTAAATTCAAACCATATCTGATCAAAATATAAAATGATTTAAAAATTTTAATACATTTATTTGTTATTATGAAACACTTCTTGTGATTTGCATATGTAATCTTTGAAGTGATTTACATATGTAATCTTTAATATTCGTAATGCAGATATAAAAACATCTTTTTCAAAAAAAAAATTAATTTCTTTTAATAATTTTATATTTAGGTATTCAAATCATATCACCCGGAGTGTCTCCACGGACGTCATTGTTCAAGCCAAAATTGTAGTGCGGAGATATAAAAGTATAAATTACTATTACTCAGTATATGGGATGAGGTCAAGCAATTTAGATTTGAGGTAAAGTTATTTGGATTTGATGATTCAGATTTTTGTTGTGAGATTTTTATCCAGGTTGGTTAGGAATATCTACAAATATTGTTTGTTATTGGTAGAGGTTTCAGATCTATAACAAAAATCATCTTCAAGATATAAAGTTGAGGGTGAGTTGAGAAGTAGCTTATAAATACTAAAAATGATGAGTAAAAGCTATCAATATCGGTTATAGTTACAATAAAAACCTAAAAATATAAATGAAATGAGAATAAATTAAACTAAAAACTTAAAAATATAAATGAAATGAGACTAAATAACACTAAACAATAGAGATTTATATGTTGATTAATATAATACATCTAATATCATTATAAGAATGGATAGAAATTTGATATATAAAAATTTGATTGATATTGACATTACCAAATTTAATAATGATTATTTAGATTTTTTCCCATACTATAAATTTAGGGAAAACCCAGTACTTGTAAGTATTAAATTTGTGAAGTAAAGCAATGTATACAAATTCATAAGAAAAACATAAAGTAATCAATGGTTCATACACAATATATGGTATGTGCCCCTAAAAAAACAATTGGGGCGTTGCCACAAACGCTTCACATTACTAAGCAGGGCCAATCCTAGCCACCCCTCGGGCAGCACCCGACGCATGCATACACAAAGAACGACATGTGATGGGATCAAAGTGTGAATATTTCCACAATTAATCATGATTTATGAGTTTGAGATTTATGGAAAACACTATGTTAGATGTTTTGAAATGTCCAATGTTTTGAGTGGACACTCCACCCATCATCAGGGACAATTGAAGCTCTAAGGTGTCAGAAGAGAGTGATGAGGTTCAAAGTATATCAACGAACATATCCTTTCCTTGATATACTTCACCGCAGCACTCTCTTATGACACCTTAGAGATTCAATTGTCCCTAGCAATGGGTGGAGTGTCCATTCGAAACGTTGGACGATTCAAAACATCTGACACAGTGTTTTACAGAAATCTCAAGCTCACACAAGGTGATGGGATCGTCAGACGCAATCATCAAATCTAACGCACCCCCCACAGACATGCAAAGAATATAGCACCTACCCAACATTCTCCCACTCGTTGTTTTCTTTGCATACAAGGGGTCACAGAATTACATAGTCAACAATCCAAGGAAATAATGTTCATTGTTTCTCTATGCCAAGAGAACTTCTCGGTGCGCACAAACTTTGTTAATGAATCTGCAACATTCTTCAAAGTGTTAACCTTTTCCAACAACACCTTCTTTTCTTCAACCATGTCTCTCACAAAGTAATATTGAACATCAATATGCTTTGTCTTTCAATGATAAGTTGGGTTCTTTTCTAGGAAGATTGCACTCTAACTGTCACAATCTAATATTATTGCTTGTTGTACTAACTCAATACCTGAACACAATATGTGTAACCATATCACTTATTTCCTTGTATGTGTGGTTTCCATGTATTCAACTTCTGTAGTTGAGAGTGCCACTACAACCTGTCTTTTTCTCATCCAACTGATTGCTCCTCCAAATAGGTTAAACACATACCCACTTGTAGATCTTCTGCAATCCATATCTCCAATCCAGTCCGCTTCAACAAACCCATGTATGTCCAACACTATGTCTAATCCTGGTTTTCCTTTGTAGCACAATCCATAACTAGAAGTTCCATGCAAATACCTGAAAACTAATGTAGGAGCATCAACCCCCCCAAGCCAAAATAAAAATTCTTGAACCTTCCAGAAATCAAGTGGTCGTGAGAACGAGATTTCCGAGAATTGATTGACTATGTTAACAATTTGTTGCGATATCCCAGTTTTCAAGGATTGTGAGCAATCATAGAGATCATATCAGATCCTTTCAGTGATCTGATCATTATTATGTTTATTGTTATAAATTGTATCCTTCGAGCGTTTGTAAAGGGAGGCCATTCATAATGTAAACCCAGTTGTGAACTTAGCCCACAGAGGCCATAATATTGTAATCGAGCTAAAATTAATGGAGTTATGTATTTTATGTATCTCTGTACTTGCTATCTTATGTGTGTAATTAGTGTGTGGAAACCCTATGAATCTATATATTGAATGCGTGACTGTGTGAGAGCCCATGAGTGAATATATGTTACAGGGGACTGGAAGCATGTGTTGCAGGTCTAATGGCGAGGAAGAGTGTATTACATTGAAGAGGAAAACTCATTGTTGATCATTGTAAGGATCAATGGTGATCCATTGAATAGATATTGTGAGTTTGAGATGAAGATCTAACCGTCCATCGGGGAGAAGGACAAGTGGCCATGATTGGAAGTTAGAGTCTCAACATAAGGGAAAACTCCGACGATGATCTAACCATCCGTCAGAGAGGAGAGATCAATGTTCATGATCGATTGTTGATTGGACTCGTTCCCAACCCAGTTCAAATCCGGCCAACAAAGATAATCTTCTCAGAGAGATCCAGATCGACCGTTCAACAATTGACACGTGTTAGTGTTGTGTCAGATCTGAAGTCTTGATGCCAAAAATATGACGAACAATAAGATTCGTCCATCAGGGACAAGAGATTAAATCTGGGGATTAATTTGAAGCCTCTAGATTGAGATTTATGAAGAGGACACATGGCGGATTCCATCGAAGTTCTCAACTCCAAACTATTGGATTACTTAACTCCGACCCATTAGAGTGTCTTACCCCAACAACTTAGGAAACACTACGAACAAAAAACAAACTCTGACAGTGTTGCAGGAAGAGATCTGACCATTCGTTCAAAGGTGAGATCAACGGTTGTGGAACCTTTTCTCCCTGGAATTAACACAAAGGTTAAGGTGGTAGCAATTACTCTGAAAAGTGTTTGGATGAATAGATTTTGTTCATAGCCAATGGTCCCGTGAAAAAATAATAGCAACAACGTTAAAGGGGAGATGGATAAAGGGTGCATTCGAGCGAGATTGAGACTTGTGCGAAAGTTTGAAGTTCCTATGAACTTCAAAGGGGTGAAATAGTGGAAAATAGACCTCGATATAAATCCAGGGTGTAGATGGTGATTGATTGAGGAATTATTGTTTCCATGGACGAATGTTCATTCCATTTTCTGGGTCAGATAACCCACAAGTCTGATAATCAAAGCTGTTGAGTTCATGGATCTTCGAGACCCTTGTTTTATTCCTTCATCAAGTGGTATCTGAGTGAATTAAATGCTCTTTGGAACTCTATAAAGTGGTAATGGAGTGGGGAAATATGTATCTGCATGAAGTGGGTAGGTGCAAAAGCCGAGATGAGCAAGGAGTAGTCAATATATTCCAACGAAGAGAATTTGAAATACCAAAAGGAAAAATCTCAGGAGGAAGCTTGGTGAGGTATTAGGTAGCAGGTGTAGAGGCTTGCTTTTGAGGCTTAGTTGCAGCTCACTGTTGAGCATGAGGAGAATCTCAACATTATATGGAGTGATGCATGAGGAAAAAGGAAGACCAAAGGGTGAAGATGAAGTAGCAATGAAGACACATGATCAGGAGATCATGAAAAATTTCAACCCTGGGAGTCTGATGCAGGAGCATCAACCTACCCCCCCAAGTCAAAATCAAAATTCTTGAACCTTCCAGAATTCAAGTGGTCGTGAGGATGAGATTTCCGCAAATTGATTGAATTTGTTAACAATTTGCTACATGATATTCCAGTTTTCAGGGATTGTGAGAGATCTTAGAGATTAGAACATATCCTTTTAGTGATCTGGTCCTTATTATGTTTATTTTTATAAATTGTAGCCTTCATGAATTTGTAAAGGGAGCCCATTCATAATGAAAGCCTAGCCATGAGGGCGGCTCAACCCATAGAGGCCACAATATTGTAATCGAGCTCGAATTAATGGAGTTATGTATTTTATGTATCTTTGTACTTGTTATCTTATGTGTGTAATTAGTTTTTGGAAACCTTGTGAATCTATATGTTGAATGCGTGACTGCATGAGAGCCCATGAGAGAATATATGTTGCAGGCGACCAGAAGCGTGTGTTGCAGGTCTAATGGTGAGGAAGAAATTATTACAATGAGGAGGAAAACTCACCGTTGATCACTGTAGGGACCAACGATGATCCATTGAATAGATATTGTGAGTCCAAGACGAAGATCTAACCATCCATTGGGGAGAAGGACAAGTGGCCTAGATTAGAGTTAGAGTCTTGGCATAAGGGAATACTATGACGACAATCTAACCATCCATCGGAGAGGAGAGATCAATGGCCACGATAGATTGTTGATCGAACCAGACAAATGGCGAGAATATTCTTAGAGAGATCAATATTGACCGTTCAACAGTGGACACATGTCAGTTTTGTGTCAGATCCGAAGTCTTGATTCCAAAACCCTAACGAACGAATACAATCATACATCGGGAACAAGAGATTCAAGGTCAGGATTAATTGGAGTCTCCATATTGAGAGTTATGAAGAGGACACATGGCAGAGTCCATCTGAGTTCTCAACTACGACCTATCAAAGTACTTAACTCTGACCCATTGTAATATCTTACTTTGACAACTTAGACAACGGTCTGAACAAAAAAAAATCTCTGACAATGTTGCAGGAAGAGATTCAACTATTCGTTCAAAGGTGAGATCAACGGTTAGGGAACCGTTTCTCCCCGGAATTAACACAACGGTTAAGGGGGTAGAAATTAATGCGAAAAGAACTTGGATAAATAGCTTTTGGTCATAGCCAATGGTCCCATGAAGAAAGAATGGCGATAATGTTAAAGGGGAGATGGATAAAGGGTGCATTCGAGCGAGATTGAGACTTGTGCAAAAGTTTGAAGTTCCTATGAACTTCAAAGGGGAGAAATAATGGAAAATAGACCTCGAGATAAATCCAGGGTGTAGATGGTGATTGATTGAGGAATTCTTGCTTCCATGGATGAATGTTCAGTCCATTTGTGGCTTAGATAACCCACTAGTCCGAGGATCGAACCTGTTGAGTTCATGGATCTTTGGGACCCCTAGATTGGTCTTCATAAAAAACCCTCTTTATTGTTGTACAATGATCCTTCCCTAGGTTTGACATATACTTGCTCAAAACTCCCACTGCATGTGCAATGCCCGGTCTAGTATAGACCATTGCATACATCAAACTACCAGCCACACTAGCATACAAAACATGGGACATGTCCTCTTCCTCTTTTTGTGTCTTGGGACATTGATTTGCAGATAACTTTACACCTACATGAATATGAACCTTGACTAGTTTACTTTCTTTCATATTAAACCTCTGCAATATCGTCCCAACATATTTTCTCTGATTCAACCAGAGTTTCATGTTTGCACAATCTCTTTTAATCTCCATTCCCATAAAGAAGTTAAAAACATTGAGATCCTTCATGTCAAATTTGACAAATAGTTGTGATTTCACCTCCTTGTTAACATCCATGTTATTTCCTACCAACAACATGTCATCGACATACAACACTGCATAAATGAAGTGATTACCAACATTCTTGGAATATAAACAGTGATCAACCTCGCTTCTCACATATCTCGGTCCAAGGATGTATGTGTCAAACTTTTGGTACCACATCCTAGGTGATTTCTTCAGACCATATAGTGACTTATTTAGCTTACAAACCAACTCTTTATTTCCCTTCACTGCAAATCCTTTTGGCTTCTTCATGTAGATTTCTTCTTCCATATCCCCATGTAGGAACGTTGTCCTCTCATCCATCTATTCTACCTCAAAATCAAAAGAAACAACAACATATAAAATAAATCTAATAGAAGTTAACTTGGCAACATGAGAAAAAATTTCATAAAGTCAATTCCCTCTACCTGGGAATGACCTTTTTCTACTAACCGAGATTTGTATTTCTCCACCTTTCCTTTTGCATTCAACTTCTTCTTAAACACCCATTGTTGTCAATGGCCTTTCTTCTAGTTGGAAAATCAACTAGATCCCATGCCCCATTCGTATCCAAGGCATCCATCTCTTCAACCATGGCCTTCTTTCGTAGTTTACTATCATCTGAACTAACTTCTTCCTCGATAGTTCTAGGATCATCATCAGTAATAGATAAAGCAAAATTATCACAAAATCAGGTGGACTATACCTTTCTGGTTGTCTTATTTTTCTCATTGATCTCCTCAATACTGGAGTATGAGGTTCTTATTCTTGTTATTCATCTTCTTTCATTGATTCATATTTTGCATCATCCAACTCAAACTCTATTTTCTTAGGTTCTTCTTTTCTTGGTAGGAATTCCTATTTGGGAACATCTTTAACCTCTCTAAAAAAAACTTCCTGAATATAAACAATCTTCTTAGTATATGGGTTCCAAAGTTTATAACCTTTCATACCATCTTTATAACCAATAAAAATACAACTTTCATCTTCATTATCCAACTTACTCCTATTTTCCTTTGGAACATGTACATAAGCATCACAACCAAACACTTTGAAATGTTCAAGACAAGGTTTCTTACTAGTCTATACCTCATGCAGAGTTTTTTCCACCAACGTTAATGAGGGTGATCTATTTACCAGGTAACATGCATTACCCAATGCGTCTACCCAAAAAAAATTTCGTAACCTGGAACCATTGAGCATGCTTCTTGATTTTCCCATCAATGTTTTGTTCATCCTTTTTGAAATCCCATTCTATTGAGGTATGTATGGAGTAGTCTTATTCCTTGCTATACCACACTTCTTACAAAACTCTTCACATTCATTCCCACAAAATTTTCCACCATTATATGTGCTCAACACCTTTATTTTATTCTCTATCTGATTTTCTACTAGAGCCTTAAACTCTTTAAATCTATCAAATACCTTAGATTTCTTCCTGAGAAAATAAATCCATGTGTTCCTTGAAAAATCATCTATGAATGAAACATAATACACGGATTTACCTAGTGATGTAATAGGAACTTGTCCGAACACATCAAAGTGTATCAACTTTAAGATCCCATTTTCTCTTGTAGCACCATATGTGAATGTTAATTGATTTTGTTTACCATATATGCAATGTTCACAGAAATCAAAATCTAGAGTGCAATTAGAAATACCTTCAACCATACCTTTACCATGTAGTGTTTGAAGGCCCTTTTCTCCGATATGTCCTAGTCTTTGATACCACATCGTGGTCTTCTTTCAAGGGATAGTATGGATCCTATCATATTTATTTCTCTGCTCAGGGACAACAGAAATGTTACACCCATCAATATAAGTGTTTCCCAATAACTTGTACAGAGTTCCACATCGAACCCCCCTCATTAACACCATTGCTCCTCGTACCATCTTGCAAGTTCCCTTTCCCAATAAAGTATCCACACTTGCAACATCCAACTTACTTACATATATTAGGCTCCTAGCTAGATATGGAATGTGTAGAACTCTAGGGAGAGTTCTATTTCTTTCATCTTTCAGCAACAACTTAACCCTTCCACGTCCCATGATTTGGCTGTCGAGTCATCTCCTAGGAAGATATCACCACCATCATACTTTTCATATTCACTGAACCACTCCTTGTGAGGATTCATATGAAATGATGCACCTAAGTCGACTCAATCATTCATCATGATTTGAATGTGTACCTATAGATGCCAGGTAAACATCTCCTCCTTCTTCTGTGGAGGTTTTCTCCTCTGTGAAAGATTCATCTCGGATCCCTTTACTTTATCAACATTCTTAGACCTGCAATCTTTCTTATAATGCCCAATTGTACCACATTTCCAACATTTCCTCAAATATTTTATTGGGGAGTTAGATATACCTTTAGATTTAGATCTCCCCCCCTGAAGACATAATTTTGTTCCTATCTTGGGAACGACCTCTTACGGATAAAGCATTTGTGCTATGACTATCCATGCTTTTTCACCTCATCTCTTCCGATAACAAGGATGCAACTACTTCCTCATACTTCAATGTAGATTGAGTGGTACTATCAATTGCTACAACCAGATTATCCCAAAAGTTTTGAAAATAACATAACAAAGTAATACACATATCTTCTTCTACAATCATAATATTAACAGAGACAAGTTGACTTACAAGAGTATTGAAGGCATTTGGATGCTCTGTCACAAAATCTCCATCTTCCATCCTAAGATGATACAACTTCTTTCAAAGAAACAACTTGTTTACCATGGACTTTGACTGATACAAATTCCCCAACTTTTCCCATAGTTCCATGGATGTAGATTCTCCCGACACAAATTTTCCAGGTAGAGTCGAATCGTACTCCTTGATATTCTATCCATCTTCTCCCAATCTTCTTTTGACATACTAGTAGATTGAGTACTAGTAGTTTGTGTACTAGTAGGTTGCATAGCAGGATCTAGAACGATCCAATGTTCTTTGTCTACAAGAAGTTCCTCCATCTTGAGCTTCCATAGCTCTAAGTTTTTCCCATTGAACTTCTCAATATTGATTCTATAATTGCTTACCATTCTCTTTCAACACACTTGATCTCTTAAGACTGAGTCAAACCCTCAACAACAAAGGCACCCCTGAACAAAAAAATGATCTATGATACCACATCTAAGTTTTAAACTAATGAACCCCGGATGGGGTGTCAGTGGATTCCTCATGGCGGCAGATGGGAGCAGACATAGTCCACGGCAACGCGCAGCCACGTAATGGGCTTGTGCTACAGGACGGTGCCGTCCCAGGCGAGTAAATTGCACTCACATCAGGTTAATGGCAGTGGTAATGGACATTTATGCCACCCTACGTCCCTCCGCAGCTAGTTATATGGCTTGGCTTGTCACGATGGTCATTGTTTCCTGTTTGCGGTCTGAAGGGCTCCTTCCTTCAAGGCGTAAACAGGACCAGGTTCACATAACTGCTATCTCTGTTGTTTTCTTGTGTCTCTGGTCCAGTCTAGTCCAGACCTGTCTGCCTGCTAACATGAAAGAACGGCTACGAGGGAGGCCGAAACGGGGCTCCCCCTGGAAGCCTCGTCGACCCCCGGTCTCGCCTTCAGTCTCACCGTCGATCGACTCATACTCCCGTCCTCAAACTCCGTCCATGGCCGCCACTCCGCCACTCTCACAGTCTTTTCCCCCTCACCCCCTAGTCGCCCAGTCTCCTCCACAATCTCGGCTTCCTCATTCCATGGCAACTTTTCCGCAAAGGGCGAGCCCAATACTAAGCCGGCCACAAGACTCCCGGATGCAATTCATAGCAACAATGTCTTTCCCTGGATCTTCAAGCAGTTTGGGTAGTGCACCACAGGTGCATGGTGCTTCCAAGTGACCGTGCCTCCACCCCACGGACCACCTCGACAACGAGTACTTCAGGGATCGATTGGGCATCTTGTTTGATTTAGTTTTTGAGCTTAGAAAGGAGGTGGCGGACCTTAAGTATCGTCTGCAAGTTACAGAAGAAAACACCGCGAATTTCCTCCACATCCTCTCGACCATGCACATGGAGCTATCCACGGACCAGGTTGTCTCTGCTCCAGGAGAGGTACCTGCTACAGTGGCGAATGCAGGGAGGGAAGGAGCGCAATGACCAGCCGAGGCAGCGCAGGAGGAAGCAGAACGACGAGGCCAAGTTGAGGATACTGGGCGAAGTGAAAGGAGGGAGAAGCATTGGGATGACCAACCGACATTCATAGGAGTAGAACCATGGACAGAAGACCTCCGAGCCGCGTGGCTAGGCCATGAGCCAGGTGTCTAGATATCTAGTGTTGTATGTCAAATTTTCTTAGGCTTATAGTTTAGATGACAGACAGTCTGAACTTGTTTCTTTACTAGTTCAATGACTTTTTTAGACTTGTGAATTGGGGGCTGGCTGGACTGGTTTCCCCTCTGTTGGGGCAGTCCAGTAACTGCAGCCTGTACATTGCTGTCTTTGACACCTTTTTCTGCTGAGCAGGCCCTTAATATAATATTTACTACTTATTTACAAAAAAAAAGTTTTAAACTAATGAAGTAAAGCAATGCATACAAATTCTTTAAAAAAAAAAACCGGTGCGCTGCCTCGGAGCCAAATGTTTTGTGTAACCATGGGGGGCAATCTTGGCCCCCCTTGGGACAACGCCTAACACATGTGTACACAAAGAATGACAGGTGATGGGATCGTCAAACACAGTCACCAAATCTTACGCACACTCCCACACACATGCAAAGAATATAACACCTACCCAACAATATTTCCCCTTATTTCAAAGCTAATATCCAAAATAAACCTTAGAATCTTTAAAACACAAAATCTCACAACAAAAACATAACTCGTAGTTATTACACTAATATACTCTTAAAATCTCAACATGTCACGTGTTCCTAAAAAAAATTATAACTCACTCCCAAAAAAATGGATGCTACTTAATCTTCCAAAAAGTCGAATGTGAAAGTGTTGTATTTACTATAAAAACCATGTACTTTTGAAGTGCTTCCAAATGTAGACATTTCCACATCTTTCTAAATTGATGCCCTCTATGTATCACCATTGAAAGCCTTATGAACATTTTGTCAATTTTGTTTTTTTGGGAAGAGAGCCATGACATCCAACATGGAAGCGTTTGACACCGACATTTTTTATTAAACTAAAATAAAAATATATTGGTGATTTTATAATTTTTTTATTTAAGAAATATTAAAATGTCATTGTTACCAGTGACCATTTCTATATTTTAATATATTAAACAAATATTTTAGTGTAGCATATCTTAATTTTTTTATCATATTTGAAAATAAAAATAAAAGATATATTTTTTCGGAATAATAAAAAAAACAATCCATAGAATATTTATACTATGTTCGATACATAATACTATATTCTTCTTCTTCAATACATAGTGCCTTGTGTGTAAGGTGTCACTTATATTAATATAAGGTTTTATGTTGCTGGAAAAGTGTCACTTATTATTTTGAAAATATTTTAAAAAATAGATATTAAAATAATAATATTATATTAATTATTTTTAATAGTTATTTAATTTTATGTATAGAATTAAGGATAAATATTTTTAAAAAACATATCATGTTATTACAAGGTGTAGTTTTCATCATAAAAGACTTTTTTTAAATTATAATAATTTTTATCACTTTAAAAAATAATAATATTTTTTTATATAATAAAATAGATATTAAAATAAAAATATTATATTAATAAATTTTTATAATTAATTTTATGTATAGAATTAGAAATAATTATTTTAAAAAGAATATTATATTATTAATAAAAACATTTTTAATTGTCAATTCTTAAAATAATAAATTTTATCCCTTCAAAAAATAATAATAATTTTTATATAATAAATTAAATACTTTTATTATCATTTAATAAAATATTGATATTTATAATTTTTTCAATATCATTTACAATTAACAAAATAAAGTCAATTAACAATTAAAGGTACTTCTATACAGTGATCAAATTTGAAGGGTGGGTTTTAATTTCAGTGAGAAGGGTATATACTTATGCAACCCTTCGACAATGAAAAGTTTTCAAAAAAAATAGATTTTAATTGACAACAATAAATTAAGTACACACTTCACAAAAAAATATGTTAAATAAAATATTATATTTCCAATCGAATTT
>JASDQU010264263.1:4668-15416 GCA_032191745.1 Picea mariana | reverse complement strand
ACAAGGCAAGGTGAACTTCTTATGATGCTTCATCGCCAACTATGCCGAAATCCCCAAGGGATTTATGCATTTACTCAAGAAACACATTGCCTTTTTCTAGGATGAAGCTGCTCAATGCTCTTTCGACACATTCAAACACGTCCTCACAACTGCACCTATTCTACGGCCACCTAACTATAACAAATATTTCTTATTATATCTGGCTGCCACAGAGTCAACCATTGGCATGGTTTTAGTTCAGGAATATGATTTGTTCTCATAATACGTGATCTATTACCTGAGCCGAGGCCTCATAGGACCGGAACTCAATTATTCTCATATCAAAAAACTTACGTTGGAAGTAGTTCATGTTGTTCAACGGTTCCGTCATTATGTTATGTTTCGCAAGACCACCGTCATTGTTGTCGTGAATCCATTTCAGTACATGTTGACACGACGGGTTATAGGCGGAAAAATCAGTAGATGGATAGTCATCCTCCAGGAATTTGACTTAGACTTCATTTCAGCAAAGTCCAAAAAGTCATTGGTCTTCGCAGAGATTATTTCGGAACTTCCGGTTGAGTCAGGTGACGTTGTGCCTGAAGAATTGCCTATCCACGGAGATATGTTTTTTATCACATCTTCAGATCCCTGGTATGAAGATATATTTATCTATCTCCAGAATTTGAAGTGCCCCACTTCTGCTTCTCGTGATGAGCGTCGGCATATAAGCCATCAGGATAAGAATTATCTCATACTCAATGATACATTGTATCGGAGAGGTGTAGACTGCATCTTACGTCGATGTCTCACACATGAAGAGGCAATCATCATGCTCAATGATTGCCATACCAGAGCTTGTGGTGGTCATTTGTCTGGGTTGGCAACAACCCAAAAGATTCTACGAACAAGTTACTACTGGCTGACG
The DNA here is from genome assembly GCA_032191745.1 of Picea mariana. NCBI lineage: Eukaryota > Viridiplantae > Streptophyta > Pinopsida > Pinales > Pinaceae > Picea > Picea mariana. The sequence goes on along the minus strand of JASDQU010264263.1, from coordinate 14,509 downwards.
CTTATCAAAGATTGTATAGAATCGGTCAAGAAGTGCCATCTGTGCCAAATCTTCTCTTGGAAGATGAGGGCACATCCCGCTCCTATGTTTCATGTCATCACAATTGGTCCCTTCACCAAGTGGGGGATTGATTACACTACTTGTAACCCCCCGTCAGCAAGGGGGCACCGCTATATCATCATAGTTGTAGAATACTTCACTAAATGGGTCGAAGCTATGCCAATGTTTAAAGATGATGGAGAGACTGTAGCTCTCTTTTTATTCAACCAGATCATAGCAAGGTTCGACATCCCGAGAGAGATTGTTAATGACCATGGCAGTCACTTTTAGAACCAAATGATGAATGAATTAACATCAAATATTGGGTTACGACCAGATCATTCATCACCCTACTATCCCCAAGCCAATGGGAAAGTGGAAGCTATAAACAAAACTCTTAAGGCTATTCTACAACGAACTATCAATTCGGCCAAGTCAAATTGGCATTTGATGTTATACTCGGCATTATGGGCTTACCGAACATCTGTTAAGACTGCAACCAATTTATCACCTTTTCAAATCATTAATGGGTCGGAGGCAATATTTCCCATCGAATGTCAGATCCCATCTCTAAAATTGGCAGTACAATTATTGCCAAACACTTCTCCTCTTGAAGAATGATTAGTACACCTTGAGCAGCTCAATGAGTAGCATCGTGATGCGGCCCTAGCCAACGAGGCTCACAAACATAAGGTCAAGTGTCAGTATGATAGGTCCATTCGTCCTTGGATTTTCTCTAAAGGTGACCTTGTCCTGATCTATGACCAAGATAAGGACCCCCTGGGGGCAGGAAAATTCAAGCCCATGTGGTTCGAACCCTTTATCATAAAAGAGCTATTAAAAAAGGGCACTTATCGTTTGGTTGATTTTGAATGGAATGCTTTGGCAGAGCCTAGAAATGGACTCTACCTCAAGAAGTATTACTCATAAGTAGGTCACTGTGGGTAACTTTTTGTAACATATGTATAGTTTTTGTACTAATACTTTTTAGTTTCTTTTAAGTGTTATGGACGTGCCATTGATGTTATGTTTCGTCAATATGGCAGATGTCAAGTGATTGCGAGGTGTTTGTTGGGTATGCATATGGTGCTATTCAGAACACTCGGAGGCTTGTCTCCACAGCTTGGGTAATCTTTACACCTCAGGGCCAGTTGTTATCTTCCGGAGGTATATGCTTAGGTGACACCACAAATAATGTTGCCGAGTATAGTGCAGTTATTGAGTTTCTTCGTGACGCCTTGTCATTGGGTATCTCTCATCTTTGGGTCTATCTCGATGCTCAAATGGTTGTGTCACAGCTAAACATAGTATACTAGGTTCATGATCCAACTTTACACTGACGATTCCTTAGGGTATGTCTCTTAGAATGAAACTTTGATTATATTACATATTTTCATGTTCTTAGGAGATTAAAGCAAATTACAGATACTCTAGCTAATCAAATTTTAGGTTGGCATCTTGCACACATATGAAAGAACATTGACATAAGCATGTAAATACATTTTTTCACACGTGATCCATAAGACACAAAAGATCAAAAAACCACATATAACATCATAAAATAAGCAGAGTACATAGATGGACGCAAGCGCCTCAAAAATGGGACTAATAATGGGTCACAGGGCTTATGCCCTCAAAAAATATATACAAGAAGTGCTCGTGGCATGTAAAAAGTCTAAATAGGTTCAGGGCCTATGGGCCCTGTTATAATAGTCCACAACATGGGCTAAACGTCTAAACAATTGGACCCACGTCCGAGGTGCCCCCACTACATGAGGCTACATGGATGGCAGTAGGTCCTCTATCTCTGCCATTGGGACTGTGTGAATGAGTGCAGTGAAGTTCCGCTCAACTCGTCTAAGGACCCTCTCAGCCTCCCCAGCTGGGAGGTTCCCTGCTACTGTTGGTCCCCCAATGGTAGATGTGGCTTCTGGTCGAGGATGACACCTATTCTATGCATGATCGGTAGGTGGAACGGGTCCCACATCTACATGCAACAAACGTATACCCATCAAATACTCCGGCATATAAAAAAAATGATATATATAACAAAAATGACATAAAAATTTTAATGCAAACAAAAAAATAAAGCCTATAAAGGTGGAGACTTACCCATCTCCCCTCGCTCCTCACTAGGAGGCACGGGTATCTCAGGATCTCTAGAAAAATCTATCCCTACATATGGGTAATCCTCGATCATAGGGATCTGTCGTGACAGCCATGCAAAGAAGTCATCATCGAAGGACTCATTGGTCCTTCCACCACCCTGTCACGGCAGTAATACTACCCATCTGCATACTGCAAGAAAAGAGGCCTGATGTCCTTGTACCACTTTCTGAGGACTAAAGCTCAGAACTCTCTCAAAGAAAAATGAACACAAAATCATCCCAAACCCGAAGTTCCTCGGTGTCCATTGTCAGAAATCTATCAATTTCCTCTTCATACACTCAAGTAGTGTGGTACTCCAGTAAAAAATCTATGCATTCAAGTACTGGATAGCACAATTCATTTGTGTGCGAGATGCCTGATCCAAGGTTGTTGAACTGGTAATCCGCCCAATAAGAAATAATATTGCTTGTAGCGATAGGTTAGTAATCTTACTTATGGGCACCTAGGAGCTCACACAGTTTGTCCTAGCCTCACAGTGCTCGGATATCAGTTCTTCTATGTTATGTGGCCCCGCAGGAAATGTCCTAAAGTTGACTGGTTCCCCTCTCCTTGAGAGGCTAGTCAAAAAATAGATATCCTCGGTGGTGGGCACCAGTCATTGCCCCTCTAGCATGAAGGCCTTTGCATCAGGGTGCCAGTAGTCAATCAAAGCTTTCAGTAGCCTTGGTTGCACTCACATAAATGGACACAGGAAGAACTTAGGTAAACCACATTGCATCAACACAGCCACGACATTCGGATCTCTCGTGACCAACTCATTGATTGCATCATGCTCCCTTTCCCTCCACTGGACATACATCCTACCAACACAACCAAGTTTAGGAGGGTTAGTTCTTGCTCTTTAGTTTTTTTTGACAATAAAAGGGGGTCCACATGTGTTGTAGAGGCGACAATCACGTGTACACGCGGGCAGTCTTTACCCTGCTCGAGTGTACACGCGGGCTATCTCTGGACAGGGTGAGTGGACCTAGGGCCGACCTTTTAAAGATTGATGCCCACCAAAAAAACAAAATCAAATTCAAAATTGAAGAATTGAATAGCTAGATAGGGGAGTTTGTACTTACTTGGTCCAAGCGGAAGTTTGTTTCATCCACTATAGCTCTCGGAATCACTGTTTTTAGCAAAGGGGGTATTTTGGCTCTAGAGTCAATTTCCAAATCAACAATGGTGATAATGAGCTACCAGCTTCTATTTATAGACTTTTTGGCCTCTTTTTGTCACTTTTTTGGCCTCCCTTATCAGTTTCTTTATACCAAAAACCATTTAGAGTGATCCAGGAGTTATATGGGAGGAATTTGATCAGGTATTGGGACACCTTTTTTGAGTTTTGAGAAAATTTTGACGATCCATGAAATTTTTTCTAAGAATCAACTTGAGCATATAGGTTAGGTTACTACCCCAACTTTTGTGTCTCGTTGTCTTTTTCCTCTGCCATAGGATCGATCCCATCAAGTTGTGACATGAAACCATCATATTTTCTTTAGAAGTGTCACAACTTGGCGATAGATCTTACCAGAACATGGATGCCCTAGGTAGGTCTTGGTTGCATTATGGTGTCCATGCCGTCTCTAAAACACTGTAGGCTCAAGAGTCCTTATAGTATTTCCTGAATATGAGTTTGAGCCTCATTTGCATGATTCTTCTTCACTCTTGATATCACCCTAAGGACTCCCAAAAAATAACAAGTCTCCTTTTAAACCCTTTTCAGACCCTCTAAACATGAAAAGATTGTCGAGCGATCTTGTGGCCTTTCATGCTCGTTAAACTAAAATTTGAAGTCATGTCTATCTGGCGATAGTTTACCCCTTTTTTGGTCTGGATGGTCAACTGTACAAACAAAGGTATGCTCTATGGAACTTTCGTTCTTTAGAAGAGTACTCTCAGGTATAATTTTATCCCTTTTTCGGGCCTGAGGGACTAAACTTATGAAAAAGAAACCCCCATGAAGTCCATAGTTAAGCTCTTTTCAGACTCCCTAAAATTGAAAAGATCATCGAGTGACCTTATTCTTTCACACTCGTTAAATTGGTCCAGAAGAATATTCCTGACGGAGTCCATAGTTAAGCTTTTTTCAGACTCCTTAAAAATGAAAAAATAGTCGAGTGATCTTGTCCTTGTCACACTCGTTAAAATGGTTTTGAATCAACGTCTAATCGGTGCTAGTTTACCCTTTTTTTGAACCGACTAGACTATCTTCGAAAAAGGTACCCCACTAGAGTCTCCTTTTATGTTTTTTCAGACTCTCTAAATATGAAAAACCACCGAGCTTACCTTCTCTGGGCTCGTTAAACTTACATCGAAGGATGTTACCATTGTGTGTTTTATTAACCACATTTGCATACCTTATACACCAGCCTTGTGACAGTTTCCTTCTACATCTTAACACCTTTGGCCGCTGGAGGATTTTTCCCGAGTATCATTTTACTAGAACATCAGTCTTGTCTTTGTGCCTTGAAATTGTATGTTTGCAATACTCATTCCTCCATTGTAACGTAATCTTCCTTTATTCTTTTTTCCACAATTATCGAAAAGAACAAAAAAAAATCAAATATACCCCAAAAAGAGGAAGGGAAAAGTATTTTCTTTATTGGCAGCATAATGAGTCACCCTTGGATAAAGAACATCTGTCCATTTGTTCATCAAACTATGGGATGTAGTACGACCTTAGGAAGCTTTTCTCGCTATATAGAGTTGTGTCCTCCATCGTTTGGTTATTCTTCCAAACATATGGAGAGTTTGCATTTCCTCCTGCTTCGTAGACTTATGATTAACATACATGCTTCCTGAGTCTCATCACTTATCGTGATATTGTCCAAGGGAAGTTTGTCACTAAGCTTGAGTCATCCCCTCTATAATATGTCTCTTGTCTACATACCCGGCCATCCTGAACATCCAATCAAGTCCTTGTTTGAAATCACTGAAGCCTTCAGTCTGATCATCAAGATTATCAAGTCCATGACCGACGAGCCGTCGAAGACCTTTGGGTAGTGCAGTTGTACACTCATATTACACTCCTACCCGAGTTTTGAAGATTTTGAAGTTGTTTCTCGAGCTCTGAATATCTCCTCTCCAGCCATCAGGCCGAATCATCTTCTGGAATATGGATACTCTATATGTATATATTTTTGATTTTGAGATGTAGCTCCATTGTGTATTGTTCATGGCTACTCTTTATAGTTATTTGACATGGATCTATAGTTTATTTGATTGGTAGCCATGGTTCTATTTTATCCCGAGCATGGTTATACCCACCTCAGTGAGACATTTGTTATCTTGCAGATGGCACCTCCCGGTTCCTGATCCTTGGGCTCAATCGTTTGGCACATCAGTAAAGATTGGTAATGTATTTCGGCCATCATATGCTCTTCTGACCTCACACATTAGGGGGCATCTGTTATAACCCTAAATTTCACCACACATGCTTACCTGGCATTAGGCCAACTCATATCCCTTCTTTGCCAAAACACTGTTGAACAACTCTTTGAAATTCCTCTTGAATAAAGGCCCACGTGCCCTAACTCATTACTACATGCGTGTACACGCTGGCTGACCCAAAACAGCCCGCGTGGACCGAGAAAAGCATGAAAAAAGGAAAGTTGCATATGGAACAAAAAGCTATGGGTGAGTTAACTGAAACTCCTGGCCATGCATGGCCGAGGGTTCATCCAAATACCTAGCTCCTTCTAGCCTATAAAAGAAGGGGTAGGAGTATTATTTTGAAAAGGAAAAATATAGCAAAGAAACTCTACCCATTTATGTATTCCCATTGTCCCAACCCTTTATCCTTTCCTAATGCCAAAGGAGATTTAAAGAAAAGTAGTTGAAGGAAAGAAGAATAGGAGCCCAGGATCAGGTTCAAGGAGCAGTGGCCGGTCTCAACTTTTGTAAGTTGACTCATTTTAAGTAATAAAGAGAATGCTATTCCCGTCCCAATTCATGAACTTTTTATGGTTTGATTAGTTTATGTTTGATTTCTAACCCGTTAGTATATAAGTAGTATGCATGCATAGTTGTTGCTCGTCTTGAATGCAGGTCATCTTTGGAAGGAGTATTGTGAACAAGTAATCAAGTACAATGGAGGATCGACATCAAATGTCGGTAACGAGGTGGGTTGATATTTCCATGCATTTACTAAGAAAAAGGGATTTAAATATAGGGATGAAGGTAGAAAGTAATTTCTATTCGGTCATATCTACATGCAAAGTCTGAACTCTATTTGCTAGTCCGTAGGGTGTTTTTCCCCAACAACAATGGTCTAACTGAAGAATGTCAACCCGAAGTACCATAGGGTCTGGCAGACTAGGATGACCCAAGTTTCCTTCTGACATAAGAAATAAGATAAGTCGAGAACCATCCTAGGAAAGAATGACGAAAAATATACATGCATAGAGAGTTCACAGGGGAGAGAAGGAGAGAAACCACACAGGAGCACATGCATAGAGGGGAGCGTGTGACCCAGATATGTGGAAGAAAAGAGGAAGGCCACAAGTTTGATTTCGAGGAAGAATTTGATAAACCTCATAGGGTTGTTGTGACAGAGAGAGAGAGTCTCTCATAAATGGAATAGATTCCCTAATGATATCATGGATTGTCACAGGGGTGTCCAGAGTGCTACGAGTGAATACCTTTGAGCCTGCAGTTGGGTGGAAAGGTGCATACCCACATTCAGTTAGTTTGGCTACAATTTGAAATAGATAAGTATTCTCATACCCTATACAATTGAGTTGTAACTGTAAAACAAAGTTGGATATCCTGTGAATGTTTTAGCGATGTGCATGTTTTCTTGATGGTTAGACTATGTTCCTTTATCTTTTTCTTGATTGTGTATTTAAGAAATTAAGGACCTATATGGTCGAATATGATTTCTATACGTAATTACTAGAGCCTCCTATAGTGGCTCGAATTAAAGGAAAATAATTGTGATTTTGCTAACCATAGGCCCAATTTTCATATTTGCATATTTACAATTCTAGACATTTGGATCTCCTGAGAAAGGGGTCTATTAAGCTCAGGAGAGGTAGTGTGAAGGTGCGTAGAACCTTGGTAATATGTGCAGGGATTAAGAACTCTTTAAATTTCTAAAATTTTGGGATAAGTACAAGGAGTATTCACGCACTTCATTTGAAGTATTTGCAAGCTCATGAGGTATAACACTTGTAGAATGAAACCGAAGCTTATACCCTTCAGACCTTTCACCTGTGTGACCAAAGGATCATGTCCAAGACCTTAAAAAATCCCCATCTAAGAGTTAAGTGTGTATCCCATGAGGATTTTTGGAGGACCCATATGACTAAGGTCTGGGAACCTGGCACTAGTCTGAATGGTGCTAAGTTCTTGTTAGCTTCAGAACTCTAGGAGTTCAGAACTCTAGAATGTCACAACCTCACAAACCTAAAACCTCTGAATGTCAAAGTCGTGAAATTTTGTGATTTGTTGATATGGGGAGTCCATTAGGGACCCTTATTGACCATCCAATCCACCAGTGGAGGGTTTCACATATGGTACTTCGGCAAAGGCCCACTTCAAGAGAATAGATATGTTGTAGCACCAAAACCCTAAACGTTAAAGTCACGAATTAACGAGATCCATCGATATAGAGGAGATTTGGGACCACTCATGACCATTTTATCTACTTCACGATCAATTTGTATTTGACCTACTCTGAGAGTAAGGAGAGGATTACACCATGAAACCCCTGAACAACGAAGTGGTGAAGCAATGGAGGCCATAGATCATGAAGTCTACGTGGATGCGTATTGACTGTTAGATTAGAGGGTTTGGATGGTTGTCAGTCTAAGGTGACATGGCATGCTAACATCACCCAGGGTGACGTGGACCCACATTTGACGTGCCATGTTTCGTTTGGATTTTGTACATATTGCAAACCCTATGTGACCATTAACACATGACATGTGTCACCCTCTAAAGGGGCCATGTGTCATTGTTGCCTCATTCACATATCAAACTTGGAACTCACTACTTGGTCCATTTGGTGGGAGGAGAATGAGAGCGTGCAATTTTCGAGAAGATCTAAAGGCTGGAGCAAATCCTGGTCATTGGCGTCAGGAGCGTGTGGCAACGAATCAAGTGTGGTTCAGAGTTTGGTACTTCGGGATATTTGAGGAGTGTTGTGCGTTGGGTAGAGAGTTATTGAAGGGCCTGAAGGCTGGATTAGATATTTTCCACCCATTTTCGAGTGCACGTGGACCTTTGATCAGAGTTCTCCATGTATTCAGAGTTCGAAAATCCAGAAGGAAGGGTGGTTCAAGGAAAGGAAACATTTGAATGTTTAAGTCATGAAGTGTTGTGAACCGTCAATTTGAGAATTATTTGGGATCCCTCTCAACTGGTTGATCAACCAAGAAGAGGGACTTATGTAAAACACTTTGGTGAAGTCCTACTCCAGATGAGTTTGAGTGTAGCATCGTAGAAAGTTCTGAAGGTCGTAGCCATGTGGTAGGCTCATGTGAGTTTGGGAGATAGGAACTTTGAGATACTGGGGTAATTATACCGTATACTCCCAAAAGTGTCGAACTTATCCTGTAAGCATATGCGTTAACATGGAGGGAGATCTTTCATCAGATTATTAGTGGATGGATTTCCACCATAGATTTAGGAGTGTTGGAATCTCCAAGATCTCAAATAACTCGAGATGATACATATGAGTTGAGTCCATGTAGATGCCATGTGGCCCTTGACCAATAAGTGCCCAAAGGACCGTGGAAAGGCATTTAATTCAATCTTGAGCTCAATTTTGAGCATGAAGATAGTGGTTGGAAATATTTGAATGAGTCGAACGTGATGGAGATCCCGAAAAGAGGATGTGACATGGTTTATGGGAAACAAAATTCTATGCCCCATCCTTTAAAAGAGTATTTATGGGTCGGGTGTGTTACAAATTGGTATCAAAGCATGTAAACAACACTTGGCCTACTTGGGCTCATGCATGAGCAAGGATGATTTTAAGGATGGAAATTTATTTTAAAATGTAGAAACCTTGGCGAATCTTACTAATCCTTCATATGCCAACTATAAATGATTGGCGATATTTTCATAAAAATATTCAAATTTATAAATATTTTATATAGTTTTTATAAAATTTTGGCGATTTTTAAGGTAAAATAATTTACCCTATAGAATTGGGGTGAATCATTTTTAAAATAGCGAATCTCGTTTTTGGAAAAACCATGAAAAATTAGCCCATGAGCGAAATTTAGCCCCTAAAATCATCACTGTGCATGATCCATATAAAAATAGTATTAGATAAATTTTAGGGGTGACACCATATATTTCCCATTCCTAAGAGGCTTAGTTGAACCTCTACTGAAGAAAGGAATGAAGCCTTCTACTATTGATAGATGTTTTGTAAATTTGCATTGTATTTTGCTAATATTTCCAAGTAAATAAGTTGACTTTGCTTGGAAATTGTGCATGCTATTGTACAGTCATAAGATTAGGTTACCAAGGATAAGATGAGAATGTTGAGAATATTAACTATTGGACGAAAATTATCTGCATGAGTTCCTTGAGTAGAAGGATGCAGATTAAAATTCAGCTGGAATTTTACCCAATGACATTGAATCATGCTAGTATGTGGACAAGGAATCCTATCATTCCTTTTTGGAAATGATAT
>JASDQU010264262.1:0-15432 GCA_032191745.1 Picea mariana | reverse complement strand
AATTTAAATGTGATTTAGGGAAAGTAGGAGGTGATAAAAACTCTATAAAATAAAGGGAAGACGAGGAAGAAAGGGATCGGTTTTTAGTGTAACGTTACGCTGCTGGATTTGTGACTTGACTGATTACTTGTGGGGAGTTGGGTTTTCCCAGCTCAGATAGGAGTGGTAGCTCGACCTTGCGAGGCGAGCTGGGAAGCTAGACGTACAATTTGGATATTGTGTGGCTCTTTTTCCGCTCAGGGGTCTAAGGGGGAAGCAGAGTACCCCTAGCGATTGACTGGGAGGTACCGGTGAGGTCTCGACGGTTGACGAGCAGGATCGGCACAGAATGATGGACGACACCTGGAGCAGGCATACAGGCAAAGGTACACTTTGCAGTTGAATGATAAAATGTTGTAGGATGTAAGGTTTAGATCTGCATGTGTTTTTAAGTAGGTAAACTGATTATCTAGTTTCATGACTAAATTTATTGCCTAGCTGAGTGACTGGTTGATTGATCTCTGTGACCTTCATCTTCCCACATGTCGTGACCGCCTGGTGGTGTTGACTGTGACCCTTGTGATTGTTTCCTCCGTCCCTATCCCACCAGTCCTCACCTGAGCAGTCGGCCAGGAGCTTGATCTACGGTCGTCGCCTTAGCATTAAAAGACCTATGGATCTCAATGCCTTACTTTTCTATGCGAGGATGGTGAAGCAAAGGACGAACTCATCCGTCTACCTCCGTTGTTGTCCTTGCTTGATTGCTTGACTTGCGCCTTCTAGTACAACCCCCGCATATGGTTATTTTTCCTTCCTTGTTGTTTATTTTCTGCGCCTTGACTGATAAAAACCGTGTGATCCCTTCGATAAGTTATCCTTATGGCTCTGGCGTTCTCTTACTGTTTTCAGCGTTTAATATTGGTATTTTGAGATGTAAAGGTGTTTAAATTCAATCTGCGTTTGGGTTCTTGATTGGTTTATATTACTTCTGTGATTGTAATTGTGTGACGGATGGAAAATATTACCTCTTTTGTGGTATTTCGACAATGGATGTAAAAAGGAAAATAAAATTAAAATATATATTTACATCTTCAGCAATTGCAAGGTGATATAATTGTAAAATCTAGCCTTGCACCTGGTGGTGTTTGTTAACCTTGAAATTTTGTTGATGGGTGTAGTTTCTCCTCCCACTGTGGGTTCTATACCTTGCTGGATTTTTGCCTGTGGTTGTTCTTACCTCTGCAGTGACATTTAGTATTGCCGTAACACCTTACCTTACTCCGTTTTAATACCTCTGCGAAATAATCTCTGCACCTTCTTGGATTTATCATCTACGCAATGATTGGGGTGAGATCCCTTTCGTTGTGAATGCTTTAATTTGGTACAGCCCCTGCATTTGATGTTATTTTTCCCTCGGATTCTTACATCTTACCAGGTGATTCAGTATTCATAGGAAACTATTCATTAAAATATTTTCTGTGTAATCCCTTTTAATCAACGATTGCCGAGGTTGAGTTTCATTTAAACGTTTTGCTATGCTTTCCGGTTCATTCAATGATTTCCCTAAAGTTTTACTCCTATTCTTACTTGCTATTGATTGTAGTGTTGCAACTTGTGGATAGAACGATTTTAACCTACCTCGAGTCAATGATTCGATCAGTTTATTTATGAAATTATGGTTAGCACAGGTGCACACATCTTGAATGACTCGCGATGAACAATGAAATTTTCGGCTGTGTGTTATTGCGTTGTGCATTTTTTTTTACCCACGGCAATATCCGCTCAGCCTTCTACCACCACACAGTAAAAGTCATTTACCACCGCGCTGTTGGCACTTTAACACTGATTTACCCAACATCTCATCCATGATTGCTTATCATTCTAGGACTGTGCTTGCGTTGCTTTTTTTTATTTCCTCCAGCAAGTTACCTGGTAACGTGGCTATGAACCCGAACCCAACGAATCTCGCCAAGGATTACAACATTTTATTTAGTCTTGGTGTGTGTACGGGATGCTTGCGCCCTTGGAGGGAAATGGTCGAGTCTCTGCGATTTTATGGTCGTTTCTAATTATTAAAATGGTTCTGAGTTGGAGCTTGTCGGCACATTTTCAGGTCGGCGTTCTAAGTAACAAGACTGTGTTAGCCTTACGCCCACCCGATTACCACTGCATTTTTCCCTTTCTTTTTGAGTTGGCCCTTGAGATCTTTACTGCTGCATTGATACTGAATAGTTTTAGTCCACACTATTGAGTTGCTGACAGCCATAAGCATTCCTGCGCATGAAGGATCTCTATTTATTTCCTATTTAACCTTTGATCTGATAGCCATAATCCTCTCTGCGTATGAGAATATCTTATTCTTTTATATTATTTATTGATAGTGATGCATTGACCACTTACCACTCTTCCCTTTGTCTCCCCTTGGCGCTCCATGTGTATGTGCGTTGGCTTTAATACTGGAGTGATGTCTCCTCTATGCTTATGATGATTGCTTAGCAATTGGAACTGTAGTATAGTTGGAGATGGGGTATATGCCCAATATTTTTATCTTTGATACAATATTAATATTTTGGGCTAAAAACCTCCTATAGAAATACAATGATTGCCCGAGGATTTTTGTGAGGAAAGATAAAGTAGAGTGGTTAAAAAGGGGAAACCTATTTTAAAATAAATCAAACTTATGATTAGCTTATTAGTATGCCCAAAGGTTTTATGGTCTAGTAGGCCCTTAAATGCTATCTGTTAATGTAAAGAAAAATAAATTGAAACTGCCCAAGGTTAGGAAGAAACGACCGAGTGTAGACATACATTTTATCGAAGGACTAAAGTAGGAACTAACTATACCTACCTAGTAGGGGAAAACTTGGAGAATGTCCTTAAGGGCTAGGCATTGGTATGATGGAATCCTTCTCGTGTTTTCTACATCTAAGATGCATTTTTGGGATGTGACCCCTTATATTCTACACGGGTTCCTATTGTTTTGAAATGAAACTACCTCATATTCCTCCTGATACTACAAAATGGTGTTGAGGTGGGGAATTCAGTGCCTAGTTTCTTAGTGTGGATCTACCCTTTTTTAAATAACCTATTTATTTCAATGTTGGATAAATAGGAAGTGCTTTTCTTAAAAAGGGTTGGTTCATTTGAAGAGAGGAGAGGCTACAATTACACATAAATATAGGAATTACCTTATTCCTTATAGCGAGTGAAAATTACCTTAAGAGTGTTAAATTGAGTATTCAAGTAATAGCTAGTGGGACGAAAGTGTGGATAAGATAGGATTGTCCATTTAGGTGGTAATAGTAGTAAACTTTGTAAGGATATTAAAGACCTTATTGCAAACCTTAGACTGGCTAATTTAGATATGTAGTTGGTGTTAGTTGGATTTATAGATATCACCTCACCGGAACTCAGGCTCGCTAAGTTGAGTCGTAATTCATGTCAAGTTCGATTGGTGATTCGTCGACTAGGGGAATTTTTTACTGGTTATTTGATCTGTAATTAACGCCAACGTAACCCTTAGATGTTGACCCTTCAGCCTGGATTAATGGTTGGTTGTTGACGTAGTCGTTTTTAGCGTGCGCTTGCCGTTGAGGGTGTGGTTGTTCACTTTAAATAATGTTTGTACTTGGTTGTAAACGTTTATGTGCGTCTCAGATCTCTATGTTGCCATCACATTGCATGCGTCATGTTCGTCGTCATATGGCACCACAGAGTCGAATTTATTTATTATCCTTGTACACACGCACACACACACACAAAAAAAAAAAAATTGCACTTGTTATGAGAGGTTGATGTCATGATGAACGGGAAGTTCGTTACAAAATTTAAGTTTAAAGTCTTTTAGGTGTTGAACAATGGGATGAAATACATATTTATATTTCAAATAATATTTGATTGCATGGGCATATGGATATAATTATGTGAAGTTAATGGTAACTTTTCATGGAATGGAGTGTAAAAATTGATTTGACCAACATTATTGAACAAGGATCCCACTCTTATGCCAAAGGAATTTGATTTAGCATTTGGTGCAAAATATAGAAAGGAAAGTATTCTATTTTTTCTTGATATTTTTCTCATTTATTTTCCTTATATTGATGATTTGACCATGCCTTCTTAGCATGTGTGAGGCAAGTAAAGAATACAAAATTTGTGTGGTGCAATGGTCATAAATATCGCATCAAATGTTTGTATGATAAGAAGAAAACCTTAGAATATGGAATAATTGAAACTTTCCAAGTGACTAATATATCACATAGGGGTGACAAACATCTAGTCACATTTGATCTTGAATATTATGGCTATTTGGAAGACGTACTAGAGTTACAATTCAAATCCTCCAACATTGTTCTCTTTAAGGTTAGGTGGTGTTGAAAGAATTATTATTGATTGTGATAATGGTTTTACTATGAATAATACTTCTAGGCATGATTCAATTATATATATATATATTCCCTTCCAAGTCAATGCAAGTGTGCATTTTATTCATCAGTTTTTAGTAGACAAAGTTGGTCATTTGTTATTAGATATGGTTCGAGAGGAAGGCCCATAAAATATGTTTTTGAAGATGTTCCAAAGAATAAATATTATGGGAAGAATGAAGATGATGTGGAAGAATAAGGTGTAGTGGAGTGGGAAGAATGTGGGGGTCAACATGAAGAATATGTTGCAGAAGAATTTTGGGAGATAGAAGAGGTGTTGAATGAGGGAGTCCAAGAACTAGACTATTTGGACGATAAGCCATCAAATAATCATCATGTTGTTTAATACAATGAGGCTAGTCATAATGTCAATAATGATGTGGTAGACATCCTAGATATGGCTATGAATAATGCTTTTAATGATGTGGAAGGGTTGTATATGGATTTCGACCTTAATGAGTTAGATTATAATTAGGATGATGTTCAAGATCAATATGATCAAGATATGTAATAAAAATTTACTAAAATATTGATCAATTTTAATATTGTTATGATTTATACATCGAATATAATAATAAAAAATAGTTCAAACATTGTAATGTACCCAACCACCCCTGTACCCACTAGGATGGTGGGATACTTGAAAATTTTCTTCAATTTTCACAATTTATCCATACCATTCAACTATAATACCATATAATTGTTCTTCCTTGTCATATAATGAAATTATATATGCATAATGACCTGCAAATGCATCCTAAATCATGTAAACATACAAAAATATAAAATGTACAACTAATATTTATGCATGTAGTAATTAAACTTAGATTTACACATCATAAACAACATAAAAGCACATTTAATAAAAACACTTTTGTTTAATAATGAATTACACTGACTAGATATAAATGTGGGATGTTCCTCCTAGACACAAACACTGTTACAACATGCCACCCCAAGCTAGGGATATGAGTCCACAAGGACAAATGAGCACTCTCGTATCCTAATTTACCACTAATTAAACAACTTATTCACTCAAACATCCTAAATCACTAGCTCTCTTCCCCCCGTAATATGGACAACCCAAAGAGGGGATACTCTTCTCCACAATGCAGTCACTTAGGATGTCACACCTCTTTCCTAGGATCCAACACAGAGTGGCCAGGAAAATATCTATGCTAGGATATACAGGGATTCTTAATGGAAATTTTTGTAATATAATTACATATATGTAGCTTAATAGTTTAGTTCTCTGCTTAATTCCCATTACAATCACAATTCAACATCTATTATAGGCTTCATTCCATTCCCCTTATAAATCGTACCATGCTAGAATGATCCTAGAATTATTGAAATAATAATTAGAATGATCCTCTTTTCCAATAATATCTCTACTTAAATGTGCATGGCTTATTTTTGACAAGTGTTAGTCAAAGAGCCACTTTCCCACTACTTAGGAACTTGTGCCATCACTTAGAGAATTTGGGACATCACATAAAATCAATACTTAGGCTTAGGAATATTTTAGTATATTATTGGATAATATCCCTTAATCCTCCTCTTATTCCTCTCTCATGAAATCATATCCCCCCATAATTTTAGTCCCTATCATCTCACAAGGAGTGATATATTTTTATTAATAACTTTGACGTACAACATTTACATTTCTCGTCCCTCAACCATACTGTTAATCTTACAGACTAAATCATTTGTGGGGATAAAAAATGGGGTGTTATGGGGTGTTACATCCCCCCCCACCACAATTATTTTTTCACTTTCCTTAGTGCACATCACCATACATGTGTATAAATATACTAATTTTACATCAAAAACTAAAAATAGATGTTGGCATGCTTCTCGCATTGTATCTTCCAGATGCATGTCACGTCTTTAGGGTTGTAGTAGGTCCACTGGAACTTTACCTGCCCAATGGATTTATTCAATAACACCTTGACTTTTTAGTCCAGGATGCAGACTAGCTCTACCTGAAATTCCCCCTCATCCTCCACTTGAATTATATCCATAAATGACATGGTTAGGATCATGTACATACTTTTTCAATAAAGATACATGAAATAAATTATGCACATGCATGGATGTAGGTAATGCAAGCATATATGCAACTAGCACTATCCTATCCAATATCTCAAATGGTACACAATATCTGGCTTCCAACTTGGGCCAACTTCCCAACTTTAGTGAACTTTTCTCTGGACTCACTTTTAGAAATACATGTTTTCCCACTTGGAATTGTCTAGCTACTCTACCCTTGTCTTCATATTTCTTTTTCCTTTCATGTTATACCTTCAAATTCTATTTGATTTTGACCATTTGTGCTTCCATTTCCGTGAGCATCTTAGGCCTAAGCACTACTCTATCTACCATGTTATCCCAACTAAATAGACTATTACACTTTATACCATATGATGCTTTAAATGGGATCATTTTAAACAATTTATAACACCCATTGTTATCTGCAAATTCAACCAAATGCAAATACTCTTCCGATTTGGATGGCTTATCCATCACATTTATTCTCAGCATGTATTTAATCACCTTATTGAATATATCTGTTTTCCCATTTGTCTGTGGATGATAGAATGTACTGAGGTTCAAATGTGTGCCAAATTCCTTGAACAACTCCTTCCAAAAGCTTGAGGTAAATTTGGAATCTCAATATGAAACAATTGCCTTAGGCACTCCATGTAGCCTGACAATTTATTTCATGTAAACATATGCAATGTTGGCTACCTTATGTGTCATTTTGATTGAAATAAAATAGGCATCCTTTGTGATCTTATCGGCCACTACTATGATAGAATCATGCTACTCCATTGCTCTGGGAAAATTGGTGACAAAATTTATAGTAAAAACTTCCCATTTCCACTCCAGAATGGGAAATGGCTATAACAAACCTATCGAATGTCCATTCTTATCCCTTTCTCTCTATCATTCCATAAATATATCTATGTAATCATCCACATTTGTCTTCATGCATGGAAAAAAATATTGGCTATTTCTACAATTGTCTTATGGTATCCTGGGTGTATGGCATAGAGAACATTGTGCATTTATTTTGGCACCAAATTTCTCAACTCCTGAGAATTAGGAACATACAATTTCTTCTTGTACAAGATAATTCCATTCTTTTCCAACTTGTAGTATTTATATTTCTTCTATAAATTAGCTTATTGTAATATTTCTTTAACTTATAGATAATACTGATCTAAAATTGCAACTCTCATAATTATGCAATTTAAATATGAACTATACATGCTAATGGCTATAACATGCATCTTATGCACCCTCTTGCTAAGTACATCATCCACTTTGCTCTCTTTACCTTTAATATGCTTTTTGTCAAAGCCATATTCATTGAGAAATTCCATCTAGCTTGTTCAACATTTGATGTTGGCTTCTCATACAAATATTTCTAACCACTACAGTTTGTTCTTAGCTCAAATTTGCTTCCCATGAGATAATATCTCCACATTTTGAGTGCATAGATAATAGATACAATATCAAAGTCACGGGTAGAATAATTCCTCTCATGGTCCTTCAACTTTCTTAACTCATAGCAAATGACATGACCATTTTGGATGAGGACTCCACCTAGTCCTTATTTTCATGCATTAGTGCACAACACAAAGTCTTCGTTTGGATCATTAATATTTAGAATGGGTTTACTGGTTAACAATTCCTTCAAGAGTTGAAAACTCTCTTCACACCTAGAAGTCCATTCAAAGTTAATCCCCTTCTTCTACAAAGAAGTGATAGGATGTGCAATCTTGGAGAAACCTCCTACAAATATCTTGTAGTATCTAGAAAATCCCACAAAATATTTGACCTATATAAAATTTCTTGGTGATGGCCATCCTTTAATGGCTTCAATATTCTTTGGATCCATTGATATTCCTTACTCTAAAATGGTATGTCCCAAATAATGGATCTACTTATGATAAAATGATCAGTTGCTTAGCTTGGCATGCAATTAATTCTCTCTTTACACTTGTAGAACCATCCTTAAGTGTTACTCATTATTGTCCTCTAATTTTGAATAGATAAGTATATCATCTAGGAATACTATTACAATTTTTTCTAAGTAATTCGTGAACATGTGATTCATCAGGCACATAAATATTGCTAGTGCATTGGTTAATCCAAATGGAACCACTACAAACTCATAGTACCCATACCTAGTTATAAAAGTTGTCTTGCTAATATATTTGAAATATTTGATTCTCACCTGATGGTACTTTGATCTCGGCTCTACTTTGGAAAATACCTTTGATCATTTTAGCTGATTGAAGTGATCATCAATTCTAGGAAGAGGGTACTTTTTCTTCATTGTAGCTTTATTTAGCTACCTATCAATGCACAACATCAAGGTCCCATCCTTATTCTTCATAAATATAACTAGTTCTCCCCAAAGTGAGACACTTGGGTGTATATATCCCTTCTTAAAAAACTCTTCCAATTGGATTTGCATTTCTTTCAAATATGGTTTTCTCATCCTATCCAGAGTTTTAAATAATGTAGAAGCTCCAAGCATTAGATCAATAGAAAAATATACGTCTTTCTTGGGTGGAAAACCTATAATATCTCCAAATACATCCTCAAATTTTTGTAGCACAAAAAAATCTTCAATATTTGGACTCTTATTCTTGGTTGGATCTTCCACATGAGCCACAAATAATTGGCAGCCTTTTCTTAAACATATTTTTAGTTGTAAGGATGAAATCTCTCTTAAATAAATGGGTCTTGGAATCCCTTTCACTAAGCTATATTTCATTCTTCATCAACAAATGTAAATGTTTTGATATGGAAATCTAGGATGTCATGATGCTTGTCCAACCAATCCATTCCAATTAGGATATCATAAGATCCCCATGGGATGATATTCAAATTAATGATTGTATTCACTCCATTCAAATCTATTATATAGCTTATGACAATCTCATTGATCCTTATTTTGGTTGTAGTGGCTAGTTGAACCAATGCTGATATTTCAAGCTTACTTTTCTTTAAGTAAAATATCTCAACTAATTTAGGATCAATGAAATTATGGCTTTCTCTTGAATCAATTAAAATAACAACAAGATGATTGTTAATCATACCTTCCACCCGAATCATGTGGGATTGATGTTATGCCTGTCGATATTCTAGGGATACCTATATCCTTGGAATATTTATTCCCATATGTTCAACTGTAGTGGTTTCCTAAAGGTTGTGAAAATTTATCATTTTGTCTTCTTTATGAGGGAAATATATATATATACAAGTTCTCTCCTTTACACCCCCAACATTTAATTGGTGGCCTTAGCCTTTTCCCTGAATATTCTTCCATCTTTGTCTCACTATGAGATGGATAAATTTGCTTATATACATTAGTAATATTCTTGAAAGAATGAGGTTTGAAACCTTTGTTCCACTTTTTCTTTCTTCTTGTCCTTCCAGGACTTCTAGAATGTTTCTCTACCTAAATACTTTGTTCACACAGGTACTTAACCTTCCATATGGTCTCTTCTAGAGTCTTGGGTTAATTGAATTGGATTTTATCCTTATAGAATGATGGTAGTCTAGTAAATAAATTTTGTATTCTCACCTTATCATCACTAATAAAACAAACATATCTTAGCATCTCCTAGAACTTCCTCTCATATTCATCCATGGTCATATTTCTGAGCTTGAGTTCAAAAAACTCTTTCATTGTTTCTCCATAGTAACATTTGAAAGAAAGTGCTATTGGGAATACTACTTAAACTACTTCCAAGTGATTATCCTTTTGTTGATGTGATTGACCTACTTTAGCTAGTCCCACCATATAGAAGCTTTCCCTTGAATATGGTATATGTAAATCCTTGCTTTGAAATTTGATGAGTAATTATGTAGATGAAAATGCTTCCTAATTCTAAGAAACCATTCTTTAGCCTCTTATCCCTTCTTAGTTTCTCCATAAAAAAATTGGTGGCTTGAGATTCATGATCTCTCCCTACAAATTGTCCAATTCTTGCCTTATCCTTTGATGAATGGCATGAGATACTTCAAAGATTCTATGTGATTCTTCATATGAATGTGACTTCCTAGATGAATACGAAAGTAAGTAGTGTGGTCTATCAGTCATGTTAACACTCCTTGAATGTTTAGATCCTTTATGTTTATCATTTATTTCATGAGGCCTTCTTTCTTTCTCATGATTTGAACCCAATCCAACTATGAATTGTCTTTCTAATTGGTTCAAACTTTGTAGAAGCTAAGTACTTGTATGGTTTTTCTCCTCCCAAGATATGATTATTCTCTAATTACCATGTCTATAACTTTTCATTTCCATCTTGTTGTAGAAGACAAAAACCTCCCAAATTCTGTATTATAAATAAAATTTGGGACCCTTCTTTCTTCATTTTTGAAAAATGAAATTTTATTTTACTTAAACAATGCTTTCAGTTTTGACAATTTTGAACATACTCCTAACTTCTTTGGGTTTCATTCAATCATTAATGAGAGTTTATGTTTTGGATGTTTCTCATTACATAAAGGTTTTGATTAAAATTTTGTCTTTCAAATGTTTTTTCATATATTCCTTATGATTTCTTCTCATTTATATATATTTCAAAGAGCTACAATATTTTACAAGCTACAATTTTTTTTATCTCTTGTCGATTTTAAACCAATTCTCTAAACAATGATCGATCATAATCTATGAAATCCTACTTATCTTGTCATAACTCTGATATCCATGATCTATAAATAGTTGCTTAATATCTTGTTGTGGTATGTTAGGCTTGATCCAATCATCATAAATTAAAATCAAGTTAATGGAACATTAAATCAAGGACCTTTCAACTTGCATATGAACAATACTCATTTTCCCGAAGTGCATTGATTCATGTCCACATATAGGTTTAAACTATGTCTTCGTATTTATGAGTTATTACCTATGTTTTTTATTCCTTGAAATAAGGTTTTGTTTCAATAATTGAAACTATGTTTTCATTCATTTGCAAGCAAGGGTCTGTTAGCTTTTGTTTATGTGGGTTTTTCAAGATGTTGAGGGGAAACTATCAATATGGTAATGATTTCCAGAGTAGAACCCACTGTCGAATATTTCATTATGCCTTACCCTCATGTATCTTTTCCTCAGCAAAAGATTGCGAGGGTTACTCACAGTCAAACTGTCAACGTTAACCTTAGTACAAAGTCGTGTGTTTTCAGTGAAGCACCTTAGGATTCTTCCTAAGCTTCAAAGAAAACCATATCTTCCTCTCTTTCATATAAATACGACCCACCCGTTACTGAAAAAATGATGATTCCATTAATCTTGTCGATTTTATGAACATGAGGCAAGGAAGAAAAAATTCAAGAATGTTTAGAAATAAGTCTAGGAAAACCTCGAAAGCTAGTTATCCTATCCAAGTTGAGGATGAAGAGATGGTTACAAATCAGGAAGTCTGTTCCCCACAACACGTTTCTTGACATGAACCAATTGAAAATCCTGCTAAAAAAAAGGAAAAGGAAATAAATGAAACCGATACCAATCTAGAGGTTTCCTTCTGCAAGGACAAATATTGTTCAGTGGTTCCAGTGTTACATGCTAATATAATTGATTTGGAATTAGAAAATGAACTTCTTATATCAGAGAATAGAGCTTTGATGGATATGCAAATAAGATAGGTTTCATGGTTCAAAAAAGATAAAAAGAAAGAAGCAATTAACATTAACTCACCAGGAGTTAATATTTTCGTTAATTCTGATTTCAAGACCGTTCTGAGTAACACTTAGTGATAAAATGTTTTGGTGATTGGTATGCATTTATCATTTTTAGTTTATTTTGCATTTTCATTAATTTAATTAATAAAAGAGTAGCTACAGAATTTCAAATTCTGTAGCAACTCTAATTTTTGTTTTTTTATATTTTATTAATTTAACTTTTTTTCTTTTCTTTTGCTTTACACATGTAAAAAAATATCTTGGAAAATCATCGTGAGTGACTATCGCAGTCTTCCCTCATGGCATCGTGGGTCCTCCCGAACTAGGTAATCGTTAACCTACAGTTCGATCCACAACGAGAGTTCTAGTAGGCTGTGGCAGGGCTACTATCCACACCTCTCCCTCAACATCTCTGGTAGTCGAGCGTGACCCCTCTACTCCACATGTGAGTTTGGTCGACAAGCTATCGTTAGCCTACATCATCAACAAATCATGTGAGAAATATATAGATATCATATCATCTAATTAGATGCACTAATATTAGATATAAAAAAATCAAACCCCATTAGTTCACTCCCCGACTCGATCTAGAGTCCAATGGGTTCCATCGATTCCTCTGCATCCTCAAGGTCTGAAATCCTACACACTCAGTAAAACCGAGTCAATAGCACCTGTCTATGTCAATGCAACAAAACAACATGACATCAACCCATAACGCCTCATAATAAAAAACAATTGTTTTAATAGCATAATAATACGGATCACTTAAGAGAAAGTGTCCTCAAAGAATAAGTTCGCTCAATGTGCCAGAGTGGGATGTTACACTTCTCACTTTCAAAGTTTTTAATAAAAATGTGCATACTTGTTTGGTTGATTAAGGTGCATCTTCAAATATAATGCATTATTCTGTTTGTCTTCAGATTATTGCAAAACTACAGAAATTAGTTATTCAAATTGTTCAATTAGATAGAACAAGGGTAAAACTTTTGGGAGAATTGAAGGATGTATTAATCAGATTATCATCTAATTATAAATTTTTTCAAATAATAAATATTATTGTTGTTGATATTCCAGATGCTTATGGATTAGTTTTAAGTCGAGATTGGTCTGAAAAAATTCATGGATATTTCCCAACCGATTGGTCTCATCTTTGGCTTCCATATAATGTAAAGTCCCTTGGTCATTATGACTACACGCGAAACGGAAAGTGCAATTTTTTTTTTTTAGGCAAGAAGGTGATGACATCAACAGTAACCACACAATTGCCAACGAACGCAAGCGAGTCGTCCAGGCAACAGTAAACTATGACTCCATGCCCCGGGCACAAGGGAAACTAGGCAAACATCCGTAGAACAAAAGGAGGAATGAATACCTGCCCGACGCAAACAAGAAACACCTACAAGCTAAGGGACAACATCCCCCTCCTGACACCTGACCAAAGATGAACAAGACTAGAACCTCAAGGCATGCAGACTAAATGCATGAAGGCATTCCACCCCGGCGCCCAAAAACAACTTACAACGCTCGACAACACTCATACTAAATGCACCGACTCCGGCCAAGTTCTCATTCGCCTCTATCCAATAGGGCACGCCATGATCCCCTCATCAGGAATCATGTCCTCCCCAGGTGATAGCTGCATCAAAACCTTGGCACCACACCTCATATCTGGACCGAGGACTCTAGAAAAATCCGACGCGCTAGGAGCTAAATACCGAGAGAAGCCACACCCAAACCCCAACAACAGGTTGACGAGACACCAGAGGACAACTATCATGGAAGACACAACCTAATACAAGACTTTTCAACCACCCACCCCTTTGATAAAGTATAACCTGTCAATAAATACCATCTAAATAGTGTTGAATACAAAACAATTTTATCATTCTTAGATCTAAAAGGGAAATTCTAAATTAATTCCAAATTGTAATATAACTAGCATTTGACATCATAAAACAATCTTTACCATATCAATGCAGAAAAACTATAATGAAATACTTATTAACACATCACATCACATCACAACATGTGTTTTGTCTACACTAACCGTACCAAATGACAACCATCTATTAACCTAAAAGGAATCTGCTAGGAAGTGATAATGTCGTTAAAGCCATATACATTCAATGGGAAATTAGAGCCATATACTTTTAATGAGAAATTAGAGCCAAATATTTAATGAGAAATTAGAGCCACTTAGATTCAATGAGGTTTGTTGCCATATGCTTTTAATGAGATTTAATGCCATAAGCCTATTCATAATTAACGCCCTTCAGAGCCATTTAATGCAGTCAATGCCATTATTAATGATGTCATTTAGAATGCAGGTAGATTGATCATTCACCAGGTAATCTAAATAAACACAACTGAATATATAATGCGCCTTTAATCAAGTTATGCACTGATTGTCAAAAGAGGGATGGGGAAAACTGTCAATAAAAAAAAACGAATGGGGCAAACTGTCATTTAAAAATGGAATGGGGCAATTGTCAATTAAAAACAAATTTGGGGCAACTGTCAATTAAAAAAATGAATGGGGCAAACTGTCATTTAAAAAAACTGGAATGGGGCAGTTGTCAATTAAAAACTAATGGGGCAAATTGCAGAGTTTAAAGCCTTCCCAATAAATTCGTTGTCTGATTAATGATGCAAACAGGTGAACACTTATGATTTCGCCCGCATACCAAACAAATTGCAACCAAGGATAAATAATTTTTTTTTCCTTCGCCTGGGGTACCAAAAAAAAAACGCAGACATGGATACCAAACAAAACACAAATAATGATAATAAAACCTTTTTTTTATTCGCTTTGGATACCAAAACAATAATGTAGACAGTGATAATGAAATGTTTTTCATTCGCCTAGGATACCAAAACCATAATGCAGACAATAATAATAAAATGTTTTTCATTCACCTGGGATACCAAAATGATAATGCATATAGGGATCGATAATTCATTTTTCATTCGCCTGGGGTACCCAAGAAAAAATGCTGACATGGATCATAACTAATACGTTTTTCAAATGAATTAAAAGAATGAAAAAAGATCACATCCCAAGAAAAAAAATGCAAACATGAATCATAACTAATTCATTTTTCGAATGAGTTAAAGCATAAAAAAAAATCACTGCCCTAGCAAAAATGCAGACATGGATCATAACTAATTCATTTTTCAAATGAATTAAAGCATGGAAAAAAAAAATCATAGCCCAAGAAAAAATGCAAGCAAAATCCTTCTCAAATAAATTTAGCTGCAGAAGTAAACTGCAGGGAAAGAAGATGCATAAGGCTCAGGGTAAACGTTCACCAGAAATTCCATG